>CAKNYM010051844.1:12263-35562 GCA_932195095.1 Andricus curvator | reverse complement strand
ATGAACTTTCGAGTTCGAACTGCTAATCTATAATAATAATAATAGGAACCAGAATAAAATTTCTTACAATTTCACGTTAGAACATTTTTATTGTGTAAGTACGCAAACGTTGCGTAATTTTCTTCTAGAGTTTCGAAATCTGACTCAGCAACAGTATAATACATCCATCGTAATATTAGCTCATCCTTATAGGCTTTAAAATAAATGTTGTCTTTCAGATATTAAATGATGATGATAATTAAGCTTCATTAGATTTAGATTTAGATTTGGAAGATAATTATTCTCGAAATCTGACCTACATTTTCCATGAAATTGGATAAAATTCCATTAAATCCCTTGACATTTATAAAAACTTGAATATAATCTTTTTGAATCCGTTGAAATCCGGTCTATTTTATTGGAGTCATTGTATTTTGTGGAATGTCAATCATTCTTCTAAAGTCCTTTCAAATGCCTTTAAATCCATGGGAAAACTCGCAGTTTTACACAACACAATTATTGTAGCTAAATGAATATTAAACCAAAAGTAGTTGAATTTCCAGCATATTTCTAACCATGTTATAATTTCATATCCTATAGATGAAAACTCGTAGCCGTCATTGTAGTTTCATGGAGGAAGTTTTCTCAGTCGTCACTTCGTGAGTCATATGGTGACCTCTATTTATTAAAATTAAAACTAACAGAAATGGAAAAGTAGATTTCTTATTTTATCGATCGCCGATAATTATTTCGATTTATTAATTGAATTTTTCAATGCAAGTTATAGTTCCATGCTTCTGATTTTCTGAACTGATTGATTAACTATTTTTTTAAAGTGTTTGTTACGTTGTGAAATGACTATATGAATTAAATTTTCAAAATTATATGTACATATATATTTTTTTTTAAATTAGTTTCAAAGGTTACTATTGATTTGAATGTATAGAAATGCAATTTCAAACAAAAAACGTATATATATATATATATATATATATATATATATAATGTAAAAATTACTTGAATGTTTCATTGAAAATAATTCTGTAATGCTTTTTATGTTATGAAGTGATTAATTAATTATTATCTGATTCTATTGAAACTTATATTTCCTGGAATTAGTTTAAAAGGTTATTAATAAATCAAATATTCATAAATGAAATCTCAATTTAAAAAAAAAATATAAAGTAACAATTATTTGTATGTTTTAATGAAAGTTATAGTTTAATGCTTCTTATTTTTTGAACTGATTGATTATTTTTAAGCTGATTAATTCTTTTCAAAATATTGAATTACATGCAGATTGATTTTGATTTGTTTCAATTAAGAACATAAATTTATTGTTCACTTTAAGGTTATGTAATTTAATATTGACTATAATTTGTATAATAAAAGTTTATTTACATTCAAAATACCACTATTCCAATCACGTAATTTCTGTCAATGTTTGTGATGTTGTGAAATGATTATCTGAATTTACTTTTCAAAATTATATGTAAATATGTTTTACTTTTTTCTCAAATTACTAGAAAAGGTTACTAATAAATCAAATGTTCAGAAATGAAAGTGAAAATTTAAAATAAATGTAAAGTAAAAATTGTTTGAATGCCAGGATGAAAACTATAGTTTAATGCTTTTTATGTTGTGAACACATTAATTAATTATTAGGTGATTAATTTTCTTAACAATATTGAATTACATAAATATTAAATTTTGATTTATTTAAATTAAGTACATAAATTTATTATTTACTTCAAGGCTATTTAATTGAATATTGGCTATAATTTTTATAATAAAAGATTATTTATGTTTAAAATACCTCTACTTTATTTGTATAATTTTTGTTAATTTTTTGTGATGTTGTGAAATAAGTCCCTGATTTATGCTTTCCACTTTATGTGTACATATATTTTACTTTTCTATGGAATTAGTCTAAAAGATTATTATTAATTGAAATTTTCAGAAAAAATATAAAGTAAAAATTATTTGAATGTTTTAATGAAAATAACTGTTTATTGATTTTTATGTTGTAAAATGATTAATTAATATGTACATATATTTTAATTTTTTTGGAATTAGTTTTGAAGGTCATTAATAAATTAAATGTATAGAAATGCAATTTCAAACGAGAAAAATATATACAATGTAAAAATTATTTGAAGTTTTCAATCAAAATAATTGTTTAATGTTTTTTATGTTATGAACTGACTAATTAGTCATCAACTGGTTCTATTAAAACTTACATTTTTTGGAATTAGTTTGGAAGGTTATTAATAAATTGAATTTTCAGAACTGAAAGTTCAAATTAAAAAAAAAATAGGTAAAATAAAAATTATTTGAATGTTTTCATGAAAATTATAGTTGAATGCTTCTTATTTTGTAATGTGATTAATTAATTATTAGCTGATTAATTTTGTTCACAATATTAAATTACATAAAGATTGAATTTTAATTTTTCTCTACTAAGTGACATAATCGATTATTTATTTTTAAGTAATGTAATTGAAAATTGGCTATAATTTATATAATAGAAGTTTATTTATATTTAAAATAGCCTTATTCCAGTTGCATAATTTTTAAAAAGGTTTTGAGCTTGTGAAAAGAGTATCAGAATTAAATTTTCAAAGTTATGTGTACAATTATTTGAATATTTCAATGAAAATAATGTTAAACATATTTTATTATCAATTTTTTCAATTATCATTATACATATTATTATTTATCGATTCTATTAAAACTTCAATTTTCTGGGATTATTTAAAAAGCTTATTAATAGAAAAATATTCATAAATGAGTGTTAAAATTTAAAAAAATATAAAGTGCAAATTATTTTAATAAAGATTTAAATAAATTTGTTTCTCAATCAATAACGTAAATTGATTATTTACTTTGAGGTTGTGTAATTGAATGTGGGCTATTATTTCTATAATAAAAGTTTGATTTTTTTTTAAAATACCTCTATTACAATTATATAATCCTCTTAAATGTCGGTGATGTTGTTAAACAAGTATCTTAATTGAATTTTAAAATTATATGTACAGATATTTTGACTTTGTTTGAATTTTTTTAAAAGGTTAATAATACATTAAATGTATAGGAATGCAATTTCAAATGTAAAGACGAATATAATGTAAAAATTATTTGTATCTTTCAATGAAAGTAATTGTTTAATGCTTGTTATGTTGTCAACTAATTATTTAGCTATCAACTTATTCTATTAAAATTTACATTTCCTGGAATTAGTTTAAAAGGTTATTATGAAATAAAATTTTCATAAATGAAAATTCAAATTGAAAAAAAAAACATTGAGTAAAAATTATTTGAATGTTTTAATAAAAATTATGATTTGATGATTCTTATTTTGTGAAATGATTAATTAATTATTAGATGATTAATTTTTTTAGCGCTAATAAATTAAATAAAGATTGAAATATAGTTTTTTCTAAATTAAGTAACATAAATTGATTATTTACTTGAAGGTTATACATATAATTGAATATTGAGTATAATTTGTATCATAAAAGTTTATTTCTTTAAAATACCCTTATAACAATCAAATAGTTTTTCGAATGTGTCTGATTTTGTACAATGGATTTAGTTTTCAAAAATATATGTAAATATGTTTTATTTTTTCTGAAATTAGTATGAAAGGTTACGAATGAATTCAATTTTTAGAAATGAAAGTAAAAATTTAAAACAAATGTAAAGAAAAAATTAATTAAATGTTTTAATGAAAGTCATAGTTTAATGCTTTTTATTTTTCGAACTGCTTGACTAATTATTATCTGATTAATTTTTTCACAATATTAAATTACATAGAGATTGAATTTTAATTTCTTTCAATTAAGTACGTGAATTGATTATTTACTGTAAGTTTATGTAATTAATTATTGGCTAAAATTTGTAAAATAAAAGTTAATTCACATTTAAAATACCTCTATTCCAATTATGTAATTTCTATCAATGTTTGTGAGGTTGTGAAATGATTATCTGAATTTAATTTTAGAAATTATATATAAATATGTATACATTTTTTTCTCAAATTACTATGAAAGATTACTAATAAGTCAAAGTTTCAGAAATGAAAGTGAAAATTTAAGAAAAATGTAAAGTAAAAATTATTTGAATGCCTGGATGAAAATTATAGTTTAATACTTTTGATGTTGTAAAGAGATTAATTAATTATGAGCTGATTAATTTTTTTTCATAATATTAACTTACATAAAGATTAAATTTTAATTTGATTAAATTAAGTATGTACATGAATTGATTATTTACTTGAAGGCTATTTTATTATAATATTAGCTATAATTTTGATAATAAAAAAATTATTCATGTTTAAAATACCTTTATTCCAATTGTATAATTTTTGTAAATTTGTGTGATGTTATGAAATAAGTATCTGAGGTCTGCTTTCAGTATTATATGTATATATATATTCCACTTTTCTATGAAATTAGTTTTAAAGGTTATTATTAATTATAATTTTCAGAAAAATATAAAGTAAAAATTATTCGTAGGTTTCACTGAAAATAACTATTTATTACTTTTTATGTTGTGACATGATTAATTAATACGTGCATACATTTTAATTTTTTCTGGAATTAGTTTTAAAGGTCATTACTAACTTAAATGTATTGAATTGCGATTTCAAATGAAAAAATATATTTTGAATTCATATGAAAAACGGTAACCTATATCTTCTGTGAGATTGTGGTATAGTAGGAATCGTTATGTAATTGAATATTGGATGTGATTTGTATAATAAAAGTTTATTTATATTTAAAATACCTCTATGCCAATTTCATAATTTTCGAAATGTTTACGATGTTGTGAGATAATTATATAAATTCAATCTTTAACATTATATGTGAGTATGTTTTAAGTTTTTATGGAATTAGTTTAAAAGATTAGAAATAATAATTCAAATTTTTAGAATAATATAAGATAAAAATTATTTTGATTTTTCAATGGAAATAATATTGTTGATTGATTCTTATGTTATTAACTGATGAATTAATTATCATTCACTATTGACTGATTAATTTTTTTCAAACAATTAAATTGCATAAAGATTGAATTTGAATTATTTTCAATCAAGTCACATAAATTGATTCTTTACATTAAGGTTATGTCATTTAATATTGGCTCCTATTTTTATGATAAAAATTGATTTTTCCTTTAAAATATCTCCATTACAATTATAAAATTTTTTCAAATGTTTGTGATGTTGTGAAGTGAGTATCCGAATTCAATTTTCAAAATTATATGTGCATATATTTCAATTTTTCCTGGTGATAATCTAAAAGATTATTGATGACTGAAATTTTGAGAAAAATATAAAATCAACATTATTTGAATATTTCAATGAAAACAATGATTTATGCTTTTCATGTTCTGAACTGATTAATTATTTATTAGCTGATTAATTTTTTCAAAATATTAAATTACATAGAGATTGCTTTTATTTTTGTAATATTAACTGACATAAATTGATTATTTACTTCAGGGTTATGTAATTAAATATTGGTTATAAATACGATAAAAGTTTATTTATTTTCTAAATACCTCTATTCCAATTATGTAATTTGTGTAAGTTTTCGTGATGTTGTGAAATGAGTATCTGAATTCAATTTTCATAATTAGGTTTAAATTTTTTCTGAAATTATTTTAAAAGGTTAATAACAATGAGAATTTTTTGGAAAATATAAAATAAACATTATTTAAATGTTTCAATGGGAATAATTCTTTATTGATTTTTATGTTTGAAACTGATCAATTAATTATTAACTGATTATTGTTTTCACAATATTAAATTACATAAAGATTAAATTATAAGTTTTCTATATTAAGGAACATGAAATTATTATTTATAATATAATAATAATATAATAAATCTATAATTTTAAGTACATTTTTATGCTATATCCAAATCAGAGTATGTGCTTTCCAATCTATTACCCTTTGCTCCAAGTGCTATTTTCTTTTAAACTTTATTTGAATTTATTCGAAATGAGTGATGATTTTATCTGAATTTGTTAAGGGGGAATCCAAAATGTGTGTGTGAAGAGAGAATCGAATTCAAAAAGTGTCCCTCTTGGTACGAAATTCGTACCATATGTTACCACGTGCACATGTGGTACATTCCTAAGGGGTTATCCAAAAATTTCTTAAGACGAATGGATGAGCGGGTGGAGGGAACATATTGCATACAAAAAATTTCCCCCAAGAAAAATAACAAAATTTAAAAATATTAGCAGAAATGATTTTTTCGTTTATAAACTATATATAACTTTTTCACCTAAGATTTGATATTTCAAACCCCAAAATATTTCAAGTACAAATAAAAAGAAGTTGAGTTTAACCAAAAAAGAAAAAATTTCAACAAAATAGTTGAATTTTCACACTAAACAACTAAACAACTTACAAAAATTTGAAAAGTTTTAAACGGAAAAAAATTAGGATTCCCAATAATGTTGAAAATAATTTTTTATTTTCGAAAATTAATTTTCATTTTCCATATCGTCTGATCATACCTTAATTCCTACCCAACTAATATAAAAACAATTATATTGCAATCAGTATGCAAACAGCCTTCTTTCATTCTTCATACTGAAAAAGAAAAACATGTGGATACGTAGTTACCGAATATTACACACACAGCTTAAGTTCTAATATATTGACTATTAATGTATATATATATATATATATATATATATATATTACATATTTATATATATTATAAATATTTATATACATTATATTAAAAGATATCTCGGTATTTGTTTCTCTTCTTCTCGTCTTATGTATCTCAGCATTTGTTTCTCTTACATATAAAACAGCCCAATTAGGTAAAAGAAGTCAACAAGTTTTAAAAAATTCAAAAATATCGCTTGACTAAAACTCATTATCATTCTTTGAATATTAGCGTTTCAAACATGAATAAACTATTACAGGAATACACAAAAACAAGAAAAAAGCATTCCCCTACGATGTACGAGCGCATTGAAGACAATAAGATTCTTTCTAACGAAAAGTAAAATAAATTTTTCTTCGTACAGACTTTTACAATATACAGTCTATTAGGATTGAAGTCTAGTCATGAAAGTACTAAACTAAAGAAAGGCACTTGTATCGGCAGGCACTAAACAAGAGCAATAACATGCCCGAAGAAGAATTTTTAATAGTTTATAAATATGTCAAAAAGGCTTATTAGTGAATCTATACGGTTACCTTCTTCCGAATTTCAGTCAAAACATCATGTCTGATATAATAATATCCGTTGTACTCAAGAGGCTGAGGTACAGAAAGTCGGTAATTTTCAATATCGATATATCCTTGCTTTAAGCCACTAACTATATTAATATAACCATTCCTGTCTATGTCGAACCATTGGCATAAAACATCGATTTCTTTCCTGTTACCATGTATCCTTGCAAAATTTCCTGAAAATTCCATTGATTTCCAGCTTTTTCCAGAAGTGTAAGCAAATCCTAATATAAATCCTAACAAGAAATAGTCACTAGCTTCTTTTTTGAAATATGCACCAGTCCCCGATACATATTTCGTCTAATTCTGTTACATTATTCTTGTCAGAGTCAATTGGAAGTGAAATGCCACTTTCACATTCTGAATGCTTAACTCGCTCCAAGCGATCATTACTCAGTTTCGTATTGTCTGAAGACAAAAACCAGCAAAGTGATGTTTTACGCACCACATATTCATTTTGCAACGAATCTTTAACAACAGTGAAGGGACTTTTTTCATTTTCAACCTTTGCGGAATAAAAATGGGGTAATTCTAATGGCCCTTGCAAACTCAATAAAATTTTCTGATCTGCAATAACAACAGAGTCGTTACAAATGTCGGAATCCGTAGTAATAGGTAGATCATCTGTTTCTATAAGAGTCAATTCAATATCATCCGCGAGGTCATCCGCGTCGTTTTCAGTAGCATAATCAGTAGTGAAGTCCAAATTACTGATTTGAACAGAGTTTGCACTTTCGTAAGCGATTGCAGCACCCAAAGAGCAAATGTGCTGATATGCATCATTTTTAGCTCTGAGTATTTCTCTCTTTACTTGTTCAAACCTTGGAATCGAGCAATTTGTATCCCAGAGCGGCGTAGGAGATGAAAGATTTGCATCTTGACATTCGTACGACGTGTTTAAATGTCTTGTGCGAGGAAAAAAAAGGTTTGCTCTTTTAAACTAAAGTCCATGATAGATATGTCGACCAAAAACTGTAATAGTTTTATACGATATGTCGCTGCAATTTACTGTGGTATAGTACGCGGAGGTTATTGATCTTAAATTTCGGAAAAAACTCTCACATTGTTGGCTGCCGAATTGCCAAGGTAGAAACATTGAACAAGATTGAGACTTGATGCAACGAAAAATCGCGATCAAAAGAGAGTGGGCATTCAACTCAACACATAAATATGTGTTTGTCGTTATAAAATTAGATGTTACTGATAATTTTTTGGCTATTATCCAAGCTCGCCAGTATCTCAAGAAGAAAACAGCATACCAAAGGTAATAAATACGATCTGTCATTGAGAGAGCTTGAAGTGAGTTGATGTTTATCTTTAGAAACAGATTTTATACGAAAATGAATATGTCCACAAGAAATTATAAAGTTCTCAATAGGCAAAACGATGGACGGTTTCAACAATCTTGTTTTTAGTGTCTTGCGTATTTAAAAAAGGGGGTGAGGCATCTGCATGGAATTCATGGAGGTAAAAGCGTTGTCCTACTTTTGC
The DNA here is from genome assembly GCA_932195095.1 of Andricus curvator. NCBI lineage: Eukaryota > Metazoa > Arthropoda > Insecta > Hymenoptera > Cynipidae > Andricus > Andricus curvator. Next base: position 26,826 of record CAKNYM010051844.1, on the reverse strand, counting down.
AAAATCGGGCAATAATATACCGATTTGTCTTTTTATGCGCATGGCTTTAAGCAGTCGGGGATCTCCGTCGGATGAGATGCCAGCTACTGTTATACCATATTTTTTTAATTCACAGACTGTGTAATCCCATCTACTAAGCACGTGTTCAGCTGTAAATTTATTATCGGTGCCGTACAAACAGAGACAAAAACAGGGCGCGTCATTTTGTAAAGGTTGAGCTATTATGGTATACAAGGAAGATGCTATCTTTTCATTCTGAAAATATTTTTCAATTACACGAGCAGACGTGGCCGGGAAAGAAAATGGAATTGTCATTCCCTGCTTATCCAGTGGCAATACGAAACCGACAATTTGATTTGTATTTTGATCGTACTGAATTCTACCAGTTAATCTAGTTGCATCCTCGCTCAACCAAACTATAAGAGGAAGATTTCTGGTTTGTAAAAATTGTTTCAGGTCTTTACAACGCATGCTACCCTCAAATAGAGACTGCGAGTGGGACGATATAATTCGTCCAAGCGTGGTTATTGATGGTAGAAATAAGTTCTCGGCTAGAGTTTCATATACAATACGACCACCCACAATGTATATGTAAGCTGCTATGAGTTTCAAAATTTCGTCATATCTGAATGCTTGTCTTTTAGAATCTATGTTAGAATTATGACTTTCAACGAGGAGCGATAAAAAGTCGATTTAGCCTTATTTGATACATTTACATACATGTTTGAATCAAAATCTAGGTTGCCATTGGTGAGTTTAACTGGTATTCTCATGTCGGAGGATCGGATTGGCACTTGAGCGGAACTCGTAGTGTCGAGGTCGCTAGTCCGAGAGCAGCCCCGACTCGTTATTTTTCCGACAAATCTTGTAAAGTAGAAAGGACGTAGATAGCTTTTCCCAAAAACGTTGTTGGCTCAATATCCATGGGCGTTCGCTCTTGGATATTTGTACTTGATGTCATGGTATTCCCCGCATCCATTTGATCCATTTGCGTTGTTCCGCCGTGTTCATCGTCAGCTTGATGTCGTGAAGTTTGCTGTGTTTCAGTCCATTGTACCATATCATTCGCAGAAGCCAGAGCGTTGGCTGCGTTGGTCTCAACTAAAGTTCCTTTTCGCATTTTTTGGTTCTTCAGTTTGGAAGCAGAGATAGAATGCCGTTCCAAGTAACGCGAAAAATTCGATGATTTCCACGGAACTTTGGCGCCTATGGATTTGGACATTCTAATTGTCGCTTGTTTAAGCTTTGCTGCTTGGCATACCGGACAGGTTATTTCAGCTAAGTATTACATTCCATTAGTTCTCACTGTGATTGCGATGCTTTCTTTTAACAAATCTGCTGCATCCCTTTTCAAATTTTCTGATAAAACTTGAACTTTGTTCGAAACAAGAGTGCGAAGGGCTTTTTCTGCTGTTTCCAAATCAATTTCTTTTGTGTGGCTCTTATTCTGGTTTTCCACGCTGTCCTCTACCGGGTCCGAACAACTCCAATGTCGCGGATTTTCTTGTTTTACGTATTCAACGAGATATCTTATAAGAGCTTTCTCCCCAGCGACGAATTTGAATTTTTCCGGTTTTTGATGGTAGTAGCCATAGTAGTCTTTCATAATTGGATGTTCTTCTTCAATAAAGTCTTTCATCTCATTTCTTACAAATTTCTGAAGCTCATCGAGTAGTTCATCATTGATGGTCACAAAGGTTGCTGGTGGGTCCAAGTAGTTAAATTTAAGGATGTTTTTGATATGCGTTGGAACGTAGCTCCCACGTGCATTTTGTAATTTCTTCCAGAACTGAGAACGATAAAATTCAGCATCGTTTTCACTCGAAGGTCTATCTTTGTTAATTGTTTCCTCCTCAGAGTGGGACATGATGGAATTGCCAAATCCGTTCTGCAAGATAACAAAAAATTAAATGAGATAACAAAAAACATATTATCTAATAAGAATTTGAAATTTATAGAGTCAGCATTTGTTTCCCAAAGATATAAGTAAATGGCCCTTTTTCCCAACTCAAAAAGACCAGCTGGTTTCTACAACTGTTAGGGCACCTTTGAAAAACTCAAATTTTTATTCCAAAACCGGATAGAAAAACCAGTTGGGAAAAAAACCAGCCAGAAAGTCAAATTTTCCACAAAAATGTTAATTTTCATCAAAAAAGTTCATTCTGAAAAATATAATTAAATTCTCAACCTAAAGAGATTTACAAAATAGTTAGGTAGGGTGACCAGGCGTCCCGGTTTTCCGGGATATGTCCCGGTTTTTGGGTGTTTTGAGAAGCGTCCCGGTTTGTAGTAAAATATCCCGGTTTTTGTCGAAATGCCGAACTTAAAAAAAAAACATTTTCCTACAGTTCCTTTTTTGCGAAAAATAACAAGTTTCCTTTATTTACAACATAGTAGTTAACGCCTCCAAATTACTGTTCAGAATTCACGACCGTAAGACTTGGATCCTTTTCATAAATATAAAAAAAGACGTGAGCAACCACTGTTACATCAATTGTTCATGAATTCATGAATTCATTTTATTTTTAAAGCAGAGATAACTTATTTAGACTCTTCTTTTAAATTCGAACTGAATTTTCAAGTTAAAAAGTTGAATGGATTAGAAAACAGACTTTTAAACCCAAAAGATTAATTTTTAATTAAATAGTTGAATTTGAGTAAAAATAATAATTTTCAATTAAACAGTTACATTTACAACCAAATAGTTGAAAACCTTCAAACAAATAGTTATATTAAAACGCCAATAAGACGAATTTTTTAAAAGATAGTTAAATTATCAACTTGAAAAGTTGAATTTTCAACCACAAAAAAAGATAATTTTCAACGGAAAAAGATGAATATTCAACCCAAAAATACGAATTTTCTACAAAAAAGGTTGAATTTTCAACTTGAAAACATGAATTTACTACTGAACAGTTGAATCCTCAACAAAAAAAGATTAATATTCTACCAATAATATTAATTTCTACCAAAAAGACAAATTTTGAACAAAATACATGAACCTTCTTGTTTGATACATGGATTTTTCTTGTTGAAAATTCATCATTGAAAGTATCAATTTTCAACCAAAAAAGTTGAGCTTTCGACCAAAAATATGAATTTTCAACCAAATAGTTTAATTTCCTACCAAATTGTTGAATTTTCAAGACACATAAAAAAACAAATTTTCTATCAAACTTTTGAATTTTCAACCAGAAAATATGAATGTTGAACAAAATAGTTGAATCCTCAACTGAAATAGATTAATTATTAATCAAGAAGATAATTTTCTACGAAAAAGACGAATTTTCAACAAAGTACGTGAATTTTCAACCAAATAGTTGAATTTTCAACTAGAAAAGAATCAATTTTCAATTAAAAATATCAATTTTTAACCAAAATAGTTGAATTTTCAACCAAAAAATATCAATTTTCAACAAAAAAGTTAATTTTCAACCATACAGTTTAATTTCCTACCAAGTTGTTGAATTTTCAAGCCAAAAAGACGAATTTTGTATAAAACAGTTGAATTTTCAACCCAAAAATATGAGAATATAAAAGATTAATTTTCAACAAAATAATTACATTTTCAAACAAAATAGTTTAATTTCTGATCAAATAGTTGAATTTCCAACCTACTGAAATGAATTTTTAATACAAAAGATACATTTTCTACCAAGATGATTAATTTTCGATAAAAAAAGACGAATTTTCTATAAAACAGTTGAATTTTCAACCCAAAAATATATTAATACAAAAGATTATTTCCAATCCATAATGAAGAATTTTTTATAAAAAAACGAATGTTAAAAAACAGTTGAATTTTTCACCAAAAAAGATAACTTTTGAACAAAATAATTGAATTTTCAACCAAATGGTTGAATTTTCAAATAAAGGAGAAAAAAATACACCAATTTTCAAACAAATAGTTGAATTTTTAACTGAAAAAGATAAATTTCCAATCTAAAGTGGAAAAGTTAAATTTTCAGTAAAAGTAATTCATTTACAACAACAAGAAAGATTTTTCAACGAAATAGTCAAATTTCCAAACAATGAGATGAATTTTCAACAAAAATAATGAATCTGCAACCAAAAAAAAAGAAACTTTTTACAAAGCAGTTTAAATTGGAACCAAAATAGACCAATTTTCAACCAAAAAAGGTGAATTTTTAACCAAAACGAATAAACTTCCAACCAAAACTAGTTGGATTTTCTTATTGGGTGCTAATAACTAGTTCGGATTTAAGTTTTAAGTTCAATTTCAAACGCTATAAATAAAAAGTTTTCTCAGAATAAAGTGTTAATAAGAAATTATTCCATGTTTAATGTTCTTAATTAAAATAATACAATTTTTTTTAGGTTTGAATTTTAATGATATATATTTCATTGCGCTAAAAATTGAAACTAAGTACAGCAAACTTCTGAGAAAAACGGAAAAATGTCGATTCGTCACATTTTTATTGAAAAAGTCGCACGATCCGAGCCCTGTATTTGAAACAAAAGTCAAAAAAAAAAAAAAAAAAAGATTTTGGGAAAATAAGATTCGAAACTGGATCAAGGATTCTAGAATAATTGACAATAATAAATAAATAAAATAATTTGAAAGATATTGGATTGGCGTGAGTTTTAATGCCATATCGATTTTGCGGCTCTCGCTCACTTTTTTTAAACCATTGGAAGTAATTTAATTTTGAGAGACCCTCGTTTTCGCTCCCTAAAGTTTGAGTTCCATTTCTGACATAAATCATTAACCATTAAAATTTCTGACATAAAATTTTTCATTTTGCGATTTATGGGGGGGGGGGGTCGGAAAATATGTGTCCCGGTTTGGTGAAACAGAAATCTGGTCACCCTAAACCTGCGTTCGACACTGCGCACTTGACGTGTTTTAACGCGTTGATCCCAAACTAACTCAAGCTGACTCGCCCGAGTCTGCACGGAATCGTAGCGATTCCGAGTGATCCTTGGCGATTCTCACTAATTCCCGGTGTTTCTTCTGAATCTTACTGATGAACGCATGTTTCAAACTTTCAGAATCGATCTCTAAGATTCTACCGAATCAAGCTGAAAATCACTGATTCCTCCAGTGAACGGCCCCTCGGATATTTGTGTAAAGTTTATCCTCTCAAGTTAATTTTTGTTGCAAAGAATCTTTCGTCAAAAATCGATGTAAAGTTCATCTTCTGTTTTTTCTGTGTTCTGCCGGACATCAATCACCTAAAAGGTGTCTTTTTCGTGCCAGACTTCATCTTCCAGTCAGGTCTCAAGATTCAGATTATTTCGGTTTCTTTACTTAAAATAATTTAATTCGTTTGCTCGTGCCTGTCCAGAAGCTGCGCGGTTTTCCAAGTCTTGGGTTAATAATTTAAGATAGTTTAAGAATAAGATTCTGCCTGTTTTTCCTTTTTATTCTATGTACCCTTCGAAAATGAGACCATCCTGAAGAATCCTGATCCCTCCAGACCTAATGAGAGACTTCAAGAAGCAAATGGGACGCCTTTTGTCAATTGGAGTAACTCAACCTATTTCAAATTTTCCCGCCAATCCTACTGCTGTGTGCCAACCTACTCCTGTCCTTCTGGTCGTACCCCAATATTTATTGAATATCTTGGAATGCTACTAGGATTCAAGTTTTCGTCCGACACTTGATTTCCTAACTAACTTATTCGCCTCGGAGCGGAATTCATGATCTCTTTTATTGGGAAGGTTTATTGTCGATCCCCGGCAGTGCGAGAGGGACCTCTGTAGCTCAGGCCCGGATATCACTGGCGACATTTCTGTTGCTATGGTTCCTAATTTGGATTAAGTCTTAGTAGGAATTTAGTAGTCAGCTTGTTGATCATATACTTCGGAGAGGACGTCCTGGACAGTAATTCAACATCATTTGGACCGAATTGGTTGACTAATTATCACCAAATTCAGAAGAGACAATTTTGGTGGACACAGTATAGTCCTTTACAGTCACATCCCTGAGAGCCTATTTCAACTGTTCAAACTTTCCATAGTAACGCCAATCACGGAACACCATTTCGACCAATCAGGATTCCGCCGGTTGCTAAAGAAGAAACCCACGCCGGGGAAGAACTCTCATCTTTCGTCGAGCAGCTTTTGGAGAAGGACGTGTCGTCGAATTTTTCTTATCATTTAATTATTTTAAAGTCGTATATTATTGAAAATTGTCTTCGAGATTAGAGTTGGTGAACGCTGGGAACCCTTCATCTAATTAGAAGGTAGAAATTCATTTTTTATAATCTGGAAGGAAATATTCTGCGATACTGTGTGGCCCCCTTTTGTTGTGTATTTGACTGGTTTCCTTTTAGAATATTTGGCACACAGTTTTGGAATGTTCCTGACTGGATTAATTAATGAATCAATTTATTTACTTTTCTTTGTGAATGTTTAATATTTCTATTGTTGCAATATTATTGGATTTTTGTCCCATGGTTCCCTCTGGTTAATTTATTTTATTTTGTCCTAATATTAGTGAAATTCTGTCCCCGTTGTCCCCCATTTATAATTGAAAATTTCCATATTTATAATTCTTTTGTTTTGTGCTTCATATTTAGAGTTTATCCTTTGTCCCTTAGTCCGAAGAGATTGTATTTTAAATCGAAAATAATCCCCGAATTGTCCTACGTTCCCCGGTCATAATTGAGAAAATATTACCCTATAATCTCCAAAAATTATGTTTAATTGTTGAATTTAAGAATATTGTGTAGCCCATGTGTTTAGTCTTGGCAAACCGAGACGAAAGATCACATTTCGTTTAAAATTAATTAGGCCCTCCATTTTGTATACATCTTTTGCTTTTCCTTCCCTTAACTCAATTGTTTCTGCCCTTCGTGTATTTTATTATAACTTTGATTGTAACAAGAATTATGTTGTCTTGGTAGAATAAATCGTATATAATTCAGAAAAAGAATAATTTTGTTCATGATTTATATTAGATTACTTAAATTTAATTTTCTTATTCCCGATTTAAAGAACCAGCCCCTCTACCATTTTCCAGCGACGGGGCTGAGCTAGTCCATTCTTTAGTTTACAGTTACTAATTCTAACTTTTCAATTTAACTTCAATTTTGTTAAGAATTCTTCTTTTGAATTATTTTCCAAAATAACTTTGTCATATTTGTGATTGATCCGTGAAGGATCTGGCGCCCGCTCTTATTGTATACACAAGATAAGTAAAGAATTTAATTTTTGTTAGAAATTAGTAATGAAATATAACTGAACTAATTCGAACAAATTGTTCGGTGTACTTGGATATGAACTTAAGCAACTTAGATTTATTCGCCTTATTCCGAACACAAATCCCAACTGGCGTTTTGAAATTCAAAGATACGCTTTTCCTCCCGACAAAACACTTTGTTTGAGAAGAAGTGGTACTGTCCTTATACCCATGCCGTCCGAAGAACAAACTGTATTATCATCGTCCACTGGTGACGTATTTGCAATAGTGGATGATGATAAAAAACTTCGACCAATATATAATACAATGGAAAATGGCTATCGACGGGCAAAAATAAACATGGACAGCGGTAAGGTTGAAAATATGGCCCCTGAAGAAATCAGAGATTCTCCCACAGGCTGGAGACCCCGAATTACAAAAAAAATTTAAATAGTGGTTTTAGACGAGTTTCATCCACAAGATTATTTTATTGTGTAAGAAGATTTTAAACTATAATTCAATATTATTTGTGATCCGAAGTAGGATCAAAATGTTACAAGTAACTGGTAATTAAGGGGGCGAATACTATAACCGTTAGGGTGCTGATAAGAAACTCAAATATTTTGTAGAAAATTAGAACCTATTCTTAAAGACATTTTTAATTATGTAACCTCAAATTTCAATTTTTTGCGCAGCTTAGTTCTCATGGGTAAGAATTTTAAAAGATATAAAATAAAAAAGTGAGAAAACGGTTTAATTATAAAAGCAGAAAAAAGGAACCGCAATCAATTTCTGTGCTTTTGAAAGAGACGCTAGCATATTTTTCAGAAAAAATATCTTTTAGCCATCTTTAATTTTCTGTCAATATTATGTGACATTTGGTGCTTGTTTTAAAACTCGTTATAACATATCTTAATTTTTATCCAGTCTTGATAAGCACAGCTCATTTTTTTCTTTGAAACGTTCTCTATCATTCTACTCGTTGCATTTTGTTGAAAATGATTTGGTCATTCAATAAATCCTAAACAAATGATATTTATCAAAATTCATGGAGTATAATTGTAGAGAATATTTTATAGAACAAAATGAGCCATTGTATATTAAGATTGAATGAATCTTTTTTTATAAGATTTTAAAAATAATTTTTATGCACATAGTGATCTTGAATATAAAAATATAAAAAGGAGACTTTCACAAGAAACCCACACTCGAGAAAAAGTCGAAACTAATATTCTCATGAACGAAAAGTTCTCTTGTGACAAAAATGGTTTAGCCGACACAAAACTGATTCAGCAAAAAATTGGCAAAAAATATAAGTGTGGGCTTTTATTGTCAAAATCGACTTTTTATCTTTTTTTTCAAATCATCGCAAATTTGTGAATTTTTATATTTTTTAAAATCATCAATCACCAACGGCCATACCACGCTGAAAAACCCAGTTCTCGTCAGATCACTGAAGTTAAGCAGCGTTGGACGCGGTTAGTACTTGGATGGGTGACCATTCAAGAATACTGACATGAGTGCTGTTGGCACATCGTGGGTGTGGTGAGCCCACACTTGTAGTTATTTATAACTACAAGAAAAACCTAGAAACACTACCCGAATCGGGTAGTGTCACGCCTACCCTGAAAGGGAAATGGTTTAATGGTATATATATATATATATATCCGACAGATTTCACGTAATGGACGAAAATTTTTCACTTCTGCATACAACAAGGATATAAGTATTATCAGTTTGTTTTTAAAAGTATAATTTTCATAAGATTCTTGAGAAAATGAAAACAGATTTTTGAATTTTTTCAGGTTATTCGACAAATAATCTAGAAAATTGTAAACAAAATGCTGTTATTTTACAGGATTTTACAGCATATTAGGAAAAATTCGAGTTATTTTAAAAGATGTCTAAAGGACTTTTAGAAGTTTCGAAGAAATCAAACAATGTTTGACAATTTTTTGGCAAACTTTCCAAATTTTACAATATTTTGAATCTATTCAAAATCTCTAAGATTTCTAAAAATATTTTGAACTGACTCGAAATTTTCTTAAAATTCATTCAAAATTGAAAAAATTTCCTTAGAATCTTCCAAATTTTTCCAGGAATTTTAAGAAAATTTGTTTTTTTGAATCTTTGGGTATTCACATGTTTTTACATTCTTGTACATCATTCAGGTAGAAAATTGAATTTAAATGTTTTCAAGTTTTCTAAATATTATTGAATTTATTCGATTTTTTTTTAAATTCTATTATTCATAAAAAATTGAAACATTGTAGTTTAAAATCTTTTACACTCTTTTTACAAATTTTAGGAAATTGTTTCATATATTTTGAATTTTTTCTATTTTCTCTTGCAACAAATTTTTTGAAATAAAAAATCATTTTAATTTTCCCTGGTAAAGAAAATTTTTCCGTTCTCTTGAAACATTTCAAAATTCTTAAAAAGCTCCCTTTTTGAAATCCAAATTTTTTTTAAATTTTGAAATCTAAAGAAGTTTTAATTATCTTTGAATCCTTTCGCAATTTATAAATATCTCTTAAACTACTCCTTTTTAATTTTCTTCTAGAATTCGTCAAAATAAAATTAAATAAATGGTTGAATCCCTGGCGAAAGTTTCGGATAGGAATTCATTCCGAATCATTCCGAAACAATCCGACTCATTCCGAAATCTTTATCCGAACCAATGCGAATCTATCTGAACCAATCCGAAAGAAGTTCTCAATTTCGTTCGATCCAAATCGGTTAAAAATTAATCCGTCTTAATCCGGTTCAATCCGAATCATTCTGAACTAGATTTTCAATCCGAATGAATCCGAACTCGGATTAACCTAAACCGATTTTCAATCTGAACGAATTTGATTCAATCCGAATTCGGGTTCATTCGGATTGAAAATTCAGTATATATCAATCCGAGTTCGGATTAATTCGGATTCATTTGGATGGAAAATTTTGTTCGGATTGGTTCGGATTGAACCGAATTGAGTCGGAGTAATTATTAATCGATTTGTATCGGAAGAAATGTGGAACTTTTTTCGGATTGTTTCGGATTTATTCGGGTTAATTCGGATCCAGATTTCGGAATAAGACTGAATGAATTCCTATCCGAAACTTTTTAGCAATATTGTTGAATTTTCGACAAAATAATTAACAGAACCTTATAATTCTATTTCGTCTTTCGCTTACCATAGGCTATATTGAATGATTCAGTTGGATGTTCATAGAGTGCGCTGCCGCCACGTTTTTTGCTTCATCTCATAGGTGAATTAGTAGGTTTCTACTATTGTGGCTGATTCTGAACCAATCTATTAAGATTATTACATTTTCGATTTTCCAAATAAGAAAAGTAATAGCCCATTATGAATTTTATTTTGTTTAAATAATTAAATTTGATATGTTCTATTTTTATAGGGCTCTAAAACCCTGTTCTCAGTTACATTCTACATTAAAAATTAGTAAAATTACACTATTAAAAAAAAGAAAAACTCAATTGGGTTAATGTAAGTTTTTATTGTTCGTGCCGGTAGTTTTCCTGTAAATAATCCCTTAATTATCAATCAAAAATATAATAGCAGACTTTTTAACCCAAAAGAATTGCATTCCCACCAAAAGGTTGAATTTTTAACGAAAAAAATTAATTTTGTACAAGAAAAGACGAATTTTGAACTAAAGACTTAAATTTTAAACCAAATAGTTACATTTTTAACTAACAAAGTATACATTTTTTACAAAAAAGATCAAGTTTTTACAAAAAATGTATTAGTTAATTCTTCAGCCACGAATTATTTTTATTTTCAAATCTAAACAGTTGTATTTTTGAGCAAAAAAAAAAGTTATATTTTCACCAAAAGAGATGAACTTTCAACAAAAGATTTGAATTTCCAATCAGTAAAGACTTTTCAAGCGAGACAAAAAATTTTACACGAACTGTCGAATTTTTAGGTTAAAAAAGACGAATTTGCTAAAAAATGGTTCAATTTTCTAACCAAAAATACCAATTTTCAACCAAAAATGTAATTTTCAAACAAAAATGTAATTTTCCAACCAAAAATGGAATTTTCAACCAAAAATGTAATTTCCAACCAAAAATTTAATTTTCAACCAAAAATGTAATTTTCAACAAAAAGTGTAATTTTAAACCAAAAAGGATGTCATTCTAGCACAAATGTTTTATTTGAAAAGAAGAGAAGATGAATTTTAAAATCAAAAAGTTGCAATTTTAACAAAAAATTTGAGTTTTCGATCAGAAAAGATTTGTCAGAAAAGGAAAGAAAATTTTAAACAAATATAGTTGAATTTTGAAAAATATTCTTGCATTTTTTATTCTGATATTTAACTATTCTACTAACATTTACAATCAAGAATGAAATAGTTAAATTTTCAATTCACAAAAATTAGTTTTCAACGAAACACAAAGGAATTTTTTTAAATTAGTTACATTTTCATCAAAAGAAATGAATTTTCAACAAATAATAGACCAAAAAGATGAATTTTGAACTCAGAAGATAATTTAAAAAAAAAAACGAATTTTCAACAAAAGAGATGAATTTTAAAATACATCTATTCAAAATTATGTTGTAATAACAGATTATTTTTCAACCAAAAAAGAATTTTATTTTAAATCTGAAACAGTTGAGTTCAAAAAGGACTAATTTTCAACAAGATTTGAATTTTCAATCAAGAAAGATTTTCCAGACAAAAAAATTTGAACAAATTGTTGAATTTTTAAGCCAAAAAGGATGACTCTTTAACAATAAGAATTAAATTTCAACCAGAAAGATAAATTTTCAACTAAGAAGAATTATTTTCTACTAGAAAAAATAAGTTTTTAACAAAATACTTTAATTCAGAACAAAATAACTGAACTTTCATCTAAAAAAGATAAATTTTTAACTAATAATGGAACAGTTGATATTTGAGCCAAAAAATATTTGTATTTCATAAAGAAGAATTTTCAACAAATAAGTTGAATTTTCGACCAAAAAGGATAACATTTTAGCAATATTGTTGAAATTTCAAAATACCAATAAAATTTTCAACCAAATAATAAAATTGTTAACCAAAAATAAAATAAAATTCTAAAAAAAACTGGACAAAAATGGAATAGTTTAATTTTAAATTAAGAAAGTTGATTTTCTTTAAAAAAAAGGAATTTTCAACAGAATAGTTAAATTTTTAATCGAAGAGATGAATTTTCAACTAAAATTATGAATCTTCAGCCAAAAATGAAATTTTTAACCAAGTAGTTTAATTTTCAACCAGAAAAAATGAATTCACAACAAAAAATGTTGTAGTTGATATTTCGACCAAAACATATTTTTATTTTAAATCAAAAAGAGTTGAATTCAATGAAAAAGACGAATTTTCAAAAAAATAGTTGAATCCTCGACCTAAAAATATTAATTTTCAACCAAGAATAGTTGATATTTTAATTATGAGATATTTTTATTTTAAATAAAAAATGAGTTGAATTGAATCAAAAAAGGCGGATTTCTATCAAAATAGTTGAATCCTCGGCTAAAAAAGATTCATTTTCAATAAAAATATTGCATTTTTAACGAATAAAGATTAAATTTCTGCCCCAAAAAAAAAATTGTTTTTTAACAAAATTGTAGAATTTTCCATAAAATAATAAACTTTTCAAACGAAAAAAATATTGTGAAGCTATAATTAATACATAAACTTGTTTCTAATTTGAATATTAATTCCGTTCTCGATCAAAAAATTTGGACACAGATCATTTTTAATTATTTTTTATTGATGGAAATTTTGTAACAGTGAAAATTTCATGAATTTTCCCGATTTCAGTGGTTATTCGTACAATTTTTCTGAATCGTTTTCATCAATGGAGATCTGCTCAATTGGTTCTTGTCAAGAACTTTATAAGCCTTCTCGAGTAATTCGGCTGATGGTTCCTGTTTTCTCGTCAAAACCCAAACAATTTTTGCACTGAAAATAAATAATAATTTTATTATAAATACATTTTTTATAACTATTTTTGAAACAAGTCTAGAATTTTTATTTTAAAAGTACATAATCTCATATAAAATTTAATTGTATCCGATTTTTACGAAACACATTTTTTTCACTTCAACTCGACATAATTCAGTCAATTCTTAGATTTTCTTAATGAAATTTACAGGGAATATTATTCATTATGCTCTACGACTGCTAGAATGAATAATACATAATTTTCTTTTTTTTAACAAAAGTTATGCATTTTTAAGAAAAATATTTTTTTCTCAGCTATTAACATTCGCTCGACTCCCCATGAGCCTGAAGATGTTAATGCATGATTTCTGCAATGTCTCAGTTAAAAATTAATAACTTTTGTTCAAGCATAAAAATTGATTAGGTATTTACTTAATCAGTCGTGAAAAATCATGAAGAATATTTCCTCTAAATTTTTTTGAAATATTCCAAGAATTGGCTGAATTATGATCATTTAAAGTAAAAAAAAAATTGTTTTATAAAAATCGAGTTTTCCGGGTTTAATTCAAAAACGGAAGAAGCTAGAACTTTTTTGTTTGAAGAAAAAAAATGTGCAATGAAATTTCCATGGACAAATCAATTTTTAGCCTACACTATTAATTAATTTTTTATTTAAAACAAAATTGACATTTTCTTAACTTTCCAGAAATACCATTTTTTAAACGATTGCTAGATCTATCAAACGAGGTCTTATATCTGTGCTGAAATTATCTTTAAAATAATTTTCAGTAGGTGGGAATAATTAAAAAAAAATGTATAACGTTATAAACAAATTAATGACCAAAAGGTATTTTTCTGGATTAGCAATGTTTAGGTCATTCAAATCCAGAGTTTTGGTATAAAATGTGAGGAAAAACAATTTTTTATCACGATTGATTGGAAAAGATACTATTTGGCAATTTTTTAAGCAATTTTTTAAAACAAATTCACAGTTTCGATTTTTTTCAACAAGAAGGCTTAGTTTTTTTACGGAATCAACTAAGGATTTCGAAAACTCTTTACTACAATACTTTGCAAATTAACAAGAATTATTATTGATTGAAACAATTTTTATAAACAAATTCAGAGTTTGGCTATTTTTTAAAGAATAGGCTCAATTTTTTCAGGAAATTAACTAAGAATGACTTTTTGACGATTCTTTGCTATGATACATTAAAAATTTACCCGAAATAATAATCATTCGAACAATTTTCATAAACAAATTCAGATTTGAGCTATTTCTCAACTATAAGGCTAATTTTTTTTCTCGGAATCAACTAAAAACATCTTTTTGATGCCTTTTTCTATGATACTGTTGTTGTTTTTAACAACTTTTTAACTAGTTTATAATTGTTGTCAATTCGGAAAGTATCATAGCAAAGAGTTATCGAAAAGACATTCTCGTTTGATTCAGTAAAAATAAAAATTTCACCTATTCGTTGAAAAATAGCC
>CAKNYM010051843.1:393397-424530 GCA_932195095.1 Andricus curvator | reverse complement strand
TTTCGAGTTCGAACTGCTAATCTATAATAATAATAATATAATAATTATATGTCATTTATATTAATAATTTTGCAGCTGTTATATTTGGATAACTTCAGATTCAAAACATATATATTATTATTTAAACACTGAACAACATGAATCAAAAGAGGAACTAATTTTTCACAAGCAATAGTAATAATAATAATACGTTTTTTAAATGGAATTTTAATAGATGTTGCAGGATTTTAATATATTTCATTAGTTTTGAAAAATTAAAGAGAATGTGCCATGAGATTTTTAGGTATTTCATAGGAATTCCTAATACCTGAAGAGGTTACTAATGACTCCAATATTTCAAGGGAATAAAGGAAATTAATGGGATTTTATGGAAAGCACAGGTAAGGTAATTCGAAGCAAAATTGTTGAATTCAAAGAAAAATATTTATTGGCTCTCAGTCAAAGAAAAGGTTTCATGATGCAGAGAAATTTCTTTTGGTCAAAGAAATAGTTTTTTGTTCGAATGAATATAAAATAACTTTTTTTGAAGATAGTTTTAGTAATATAAAAAAAATTATTGTAAAGAAACAATTTCTTTAATTCAAGATAAATATTTTTCTGATTGTTGAAACCACCTTAAGAACAATGACACGTTCATGGTAAACTTAATCCATTTTTATAAGGCTTTAAATCAAATATTGTCTTCGAGACTATTATCAATAATTGGATTCTGAGGAGAACTCAATCATTCTCGAAATCTGATATACATTTGAAATGAAACTGTCCTGTCATCAGAATTTACGAAATTTTAATCTGATTCCTAGCCTTTATATATATATATATATATATATATATATATATATATATATATTAAAATTATATTTAGGTTTGGGTTGTAATTATTAATTAATGTTACATAACCTAACAACGAAATCAGTATATGAATAAAGTAAATTAATCTATAACGAAAATTTCCATTCTTCGAGACTTAATTTACTAATTCTATTTGTTTTTGATGAAATGTCAATAATTAGAGCAAAGTATGGTAGTACAAATACAAAAAAAATTATTCTTTCATGACAGTTTTCAACTTAAATAACAAATTATTCATTAATGACCACTTAGAAATTTAACTGTACTTCATGACAAGAATATTCTTTTCACTTTTTCCTTTGCAATCTAAAATTTACTATGCATTTATTTATTGAAAAAGTATTATCTATGAGGTTAGTCAATACATGCATTAAGGATGCCCCTAAGAAATATATGGGCATCCCCAGAACATGATATTTTTCAAAACAGAAATATATTTTAGAGAAAATGTGAAAAGCTATTGGAAAAACTAAATTACGGTAGCAGTATTACTAGACGGAGAAAAATGGATGGTCAAAGTTAGAGGATCAGCATTTAGAGAGCCAGTTTGTTCTTCTAGATCGTCTAAAGAGCCTTTCAGAATTTTTTCATTATAGTCAGAGAGACTCTCATTTTATGGCCAGTCCGAGTGTTGTAAAAAGGTCAGACTCACTAACCGGGATAATCGAAGTATCCTTTCGGGATGGTCAATACGATCATCTTGTTTTCAATCATTTCGACCATCCACGGAAGAGCAAATGACCCATCGCGGAGGGCCAACCTAATTAGTTACCGTTGGCGTGTTTATTTAAAATGAATAAATGTGTAAGTCAAATGTTCACAACAAATAATAAATTTAAAGTGCATGAGAATATTAGGAATTATTGTAAATTCATATTTAAGATGAAAAATATATTCCTTTCTTGAAAAATGAAAATCTATCATTCATTTTTAAGGAAAAAATCTAATAAATAATTTAAATTTGACTTTACAAGTCCTTCTTGTGAGCAAAGAATCATTTTTAATGACTTTACTCTTATTATTTGTTGTTTAAAATTGCTTTTCATATTTAATAATTTCAAATAAGCGCGCCAACTTCAACCAATCCGGTTGTCGACGTGATTGATGAATTGTGAAAGGATGCGAGAGTTGGGAGCACCTTGTTTCAGAGCAATGTCGGAGTGAGTGAATGTCATTGAGACGGTCAGCGTCACATTTGCTGTTTATTGAACTTAAACAAATTTTTAACAAGTTTAAACTGCTTTTTGATATTCCGAATATGCGTGGAGAGTGAAGTGCATAAGAGAGAACATGATTGAAAGTGAATTGAGTTTTTTCTTTTGAATTCTCGACGTCGAATTTGATGCTTCCAAGGGATTTAGGATAAAGGTGTAACTGGACGTTCAGCTATCAATTTGTTGGCACCGTGTCGTTTCAAACTGAAAACATGCAAACAATTTCATCATTCATTGATGATGCACAAAGTAACGAGATGTGGGATATTGGTTTCTGAATTCACTTGAATGTTTGAAACCTTACAATTCAGTGTGACACACCGTGCCGTGTCCTTAGCCTTTCGTGCTCCAAAATAATTATTGTCAATGTGCACTGTTTTTGAATATAAAATTATGTCTCATACACCTTACTCTCCACAAAGAATAAAAAATGCTTTCAGAATTCATGTATTTCATATAAATTTTCAGGTTTTATAGGTTCCACTTAATTTTATAATTTCCAGTCTCTTATAAGAGAGAGACTGGAATAAGTAGGAAAAGAACAACAAATATAGAAAATGTAGGATAATCAAATCGACCCGCTAAGATGGCCAGGTCGACTGTCCGAGGAGATCAAGTCGACTATCTGATATAATCAAATCGACCTTCTATGATGAGCGATTCGACCCTTTATAATGATCAATTCCGCCATCTCTGATGATCAGTTAGACTTTCTATGACGCTTGAGTCGACCGTCCGAGATGACCAAGTCGACACTTTGAAATGATATATTTGAACCTCTTGTTTTATCCTTCTAGAAATAGTCGCTTTAGCCATCTTCAAGGGCTGTCCTATAGTTGACCCTGCAATATAGTCTGTTTGTACATCTAGAATTTTGAATCCTTCCTTCACAATATAAAATATATTTGTTTGTTCGAAAGTATAATCATTTTGGGCACCTTTAAATGCCTAAGGGCACGCCAGAAAAGGGATTTAATTTCGGTTTAATTAGAACATTTTACCAAACGACGAATTTCTCTTAAACGCAAAAGATTATATCAATCGTGAAATCAGTTTGAACGACTGTTTAAATGTTTAAATAACTCTAATGAAATATCAATACCTTTGAAGGACAACCTTGACGCCAAGACTGTAAGAGATAACGACTATTAAATCTAAAGAAGCGCTAGAATATTCATTAGCCACGTTGTTAACCAAATTCTTTACATAGTTCAATTAATCAGATTTTTGTCTAATTAGAAAAAATGTGGATTGCTTATATTTTCTTCTCATCCTTTGTGGTTTTCCTTAATCCTATTGGTGAATATAATGATATATCTATAATTGTGAGAAAACTTTTTTAAGCTATACACAAATCATAATTTGTGCGATTTTATCTTCATTCCATCCCAATTGCATTTTTCTTTCAAACTTTATTTGAGCTTTCCTTAAATGAGTACACATCTAATCTGAATTTATTCCGGGGGAATCAGAGAGTTTTCGTGTTTTAAAAAATTGAGTTCGATAAGTGTACCTAATGATCAGGGTTGGGAAGTAACTAGTTCCTTTTAACTAGTAACTACAACTAGTTACTTTTTCAGGTAACGATAGTGGTAACGACATTAATTTTATTGCTTTTCCAACTATTTTTTCATTTTCATTATTCAAATTCTAGTGGCAGATAGCCATAGAAATTTATAGCCCAATATAGGAAAATCGCAATTTTCCGCCCTCCCTGGGATTCAAAATTTTCTAAAATCTATAAAAACACTGAGAAATAAATAAAAAAATAATGACAAAATTTAATATTCATTTCTCTTTTCTGATAATTAGTTTTTTTAACTGAAAATTTAACTATTCTATTTATTTTACTTATTATTTTAATTGAAAATTTATCTTTTTTGGTTAAAAATTTTATTATTTGGTTCAAAATTTAATTATTTTTTTTTCAAATTGAACGATTTTGAAAGAAAATCATTTCATTCGGTTAAGAATTCAACTGTTTTATTGAAAATTAGTTTTTTTATTTAATTAAACTGTTTTTGATTTAAAATCAAAATTTTTTTGGTTGAAATATATTAAATATTACACTTTTAGTTGACGATTTATCTTTTTTCGTCAAAAATTAATTTTTTCAATTGAAAACTTAAGTATGACATTTTTGGTTGTAAATCAACTTTTTTATTGAAAATTCGCCTTTTTGACTTGACGCTTCAACAATCTGGTTAATCTTTTTTCTGTATTGACTGCAAATTCAACTATTTTGTTGAAAAAAAATTTTGTTGTTGTTGAATGTAACTGTTTTTGATTTAAAATAAAAATATTTTTTGGTTGAAATATCAACTATATCAACATTGAAAAAAAATTCATGAATTTTGTTAAAAGTTCGTATTTTTTGGTAAAAAATTATCTTCTTGGTTGCAAATTCATCTCTTTGGTTTCAAATATATCCATTTGGTTGCAAATTCGTCTTTTTTGGTTGAGTTCAACTGTACCTGATTCTAAATGAAAATTTGTTTTGGTTGAAATTTCAACTATTACCTTTTTCATTGAGAATTCATCATTTCAGTTGAAAATTCGTCTGTTTCCTTGAAAAATTCAATATTTTGTTGACATTTTTTTGTTTAACATTCATTTTTTTTAATGAAAATTTAACCATTCTATTTCTGGTTAAAAATTTATATTGTTTAGTCAAACATTCAACTATTTGGTTGGATATTTCTTTTTTTCTATTTGAAAATGCATGTATTTTGTTGAAAATTCAACGTCTACTACAAAATTTTCTATTGGCCTTAGAATATCGTAAATCTTCTAAAAGTGGAAATCGTAACTAGGTAAATCTAAAGAAACACTTTTAGAAAGAAATAATTAATTTTTACCTTAAAAGCTTATTTTTTTGCTTGATTTATCTTTTTATTTCATTAGCCTTTTTTGTCGAAAATTTATATATTTTGTTAAAAACAAATTTTTATATTAATTATTTTAAATTCAACTATTTGGTTAAAAAATCATGAAAATTCTTTTTTTGTTGTGGATCATTAATCTTTATAGTGAAAAATTAATCTTTTCGGTTGGAAATTAAACTATTATGTTGTGAATTGGTTTTTGAAAATCAATGTTTTAAACTGAAAATTTAAATATTCCTTGTTTGGTAGAAAATTCTACTTTTTTATGTGAACATTATGCTATTTAAATAAAAAATCATGCGTCTTGTTTAAAATTTGTCTTTTGTGGTTTAATATTATTAATCTTGGCGAAAAATTAATCTTTTGGTTTGAAAATTCTTTTCTTTGGTTGCAAATTTAACGATTTTGTTCAAAGTTCGTTTTTTAGGTTAATAATTAATTTCTTAAATTTAAAATATATCTATTCCATCTTCGGTTGAGAATTCATCTATCGTTGATTAAAAATTCCTGTATTTTGTTAAAAATTCATCTTCTTCAATAGAAAATTAATCTTTTCGGTTGAAAATTGATTTTTTTGGTTAAACATTTACTTCTTTGGGTAAAAATTTAACTATTTTATTGAAGATTCATGTATTTTGTTAAAAATTCATATTGCATCGCAAATAATTAATCTTCTTGGTTAAAAAATTATCTTAATGAAGATGTTAAAAATTCATCATATTAGTTGAAAATTTATTTGTTTGGTTGAAAACTCATATATTTTTTTGAAAATTCGTCTTTTTGATAGAAAATTAGTAATCTTGGTTGAAAACTCACCTAACTGGTTAAACATTTGACTATTTTGTTGAAAATTCCTTTTCTTTGTTGAAAATAATTATTTTAATCTAAAATTGATCCTTTTTAGTTACATTTTCATAAATTTTTTAAAAAATTCGTCTTTCTCCGTAGAAAATTAATCTTATTGGTTAAAAATTTATCTTAAAAATTCGTCTATTTTGTTGAAAATGCAATATCTCTAAGTTGTAATGTATTTCGACTTACTATTTTGTTTGATAGCAATTTTTCATACATGAAATATTGGGAATATTGGAAATATTAACCTGTTATGTGTAATGTTGTTTTTATATCTCGACAACAATTCATAATGGTCAGGAAAAATGAAAAATTGATAAGGGAAAGTTAGGGAATTTCGAAATTGGGATTTTGGATTAACCCTGGGGGAAAAATGTGGCAATCCCTTTTTTTCCACCTGAATATAATAATGCTATTACAGTTGACGAAATGAGATTCGGTCATTATCTGCCTGCAAAAGAAAAATATGCTGGAATAAAAAAATACGCCGAAAGAGAATACACCACGAAAATTTAATCTTCTGTTTTTTTTTTAGCAGCGTTGAGTTCACAGTCTGACTGTCCACCTGGCGTATCTCTTTGCGAACCATCTTATTCTCCTGAAAGGTCTCTTTCATTTTTTTATTCAATTATTAAAACTTACTATATTGATATATCTATTTTATATATTCCAATAATAGGCTATCTGAGCCTAGTTTATTATGAAATTTATTAAATTTGATTTCGTTAATATTTATTATAATCATAAGTAATATTTCTTCCTGCCAGGCCTCATTCTTCGGTCAGCTCTTCTCCTCCAGCTGAGCCTCCTCTTCGTGCCAGGAGCAGGTCTCCTCCTGCCAATCCTCCTTCTTCACGCGTACTTGGATTTGATCTTGAACAACTTAGATTTATTCGGCTTATTCCCAGAACAAATCCGAATCGGCGATTTGAAATACGAAGATACACTTTCCCTAGCGATAAACAAATTCATTTGTTGGGAATCGGTAGAACCGTTGAGTTGATTCCAACCGAAGAAAGACTGGTATTATCAACTTCCAATGGTGACGTCGTAGGATTATTTGACAGGAACAATAAAATTCTTCGTGGAATATATAAATTAAGAATTGACATTGAGAAGAGAGCTGAGTTCGAAAGACGGGTGAAAATAAACATAAACAGTGGCGTGGTTAAGGATATGACTCGAAAAGAAATTCAGGAATGTCGCATAGGCAGTCCTCGCCCAATCTCGAAGAATTTTAGAATAGTACATGTTAGGGATCTCTAAGTGGCTGGTTTCAGTTTGTTCTTTTGAATTTTCTGGAACTTTTTAATCACAATTTCCAAATGAGAAATTTTAGTTCCAAGCATTTCTGTTTCTAAACGAGTAAATTTTATTTGTAAATGATTCTTTAATAATAAAGGCAACAATTTCGTTATTGATGTTTAGACAGCATTATTTAAAAATGACTATCCACAACCCCTCAACCATATTAAATGAGGTTAAAATAATGTATTTATCTAAATTTATCTAAAAAACTAATGATCGATTTTTTCCGCATCAGCTCCCTTTCTTCGCGGACGGTCACATATGGATAATTCTCCACAGACAGGGCACTTTGGTGTCCATGGATTAAATTATTAAAACTACTGCTTGTATTATTGTGAAACGTGGTAAAGATCTTCATTTTAGTACCTCGTAACAAGTTCCATAGTAAAAATTAGGTTATATTATTGTAAGCTAGAGTAAAAAAATATTATTTACTCGAAAAATAGCTTCGACAGATGTCCACACATACCTGAGGCATATTTTGGAGACCCGTAGGAAATTAATACTGAACTACTTTAAAATTTGTGCTTAAGAATTTTAAAATTGGATTCAAAAAGTACGATTTTCGTCATTGATATTTTAATTTTAATGCAATATACACTAAATTTGCACGAAAATATAAGTGTCTTCGAAAATATTTTTGAGGTTACGCCAATACATAAACAGCTGTCGTTTGAAAACTAGCAATACCTTTTTTGGGTCCTGCTTAGACGCCTGCTTAGATTGAAGAAAAAATATCACACACCTCATCCTCTAAGTTTTGAGTGTATACATTAAGAACTTTCTTCGCACATAAAATAAAATTTCAAGAAAACCTTGCGTATTCTTATGAGTATCAATCGACGTAACTCGCAATAACTTCTATATTTCTTGACAAAAGTTACTGAATAAAAGATAAAAATTTGGATCAAGGCGGTAAAAAATTATTTTCCAAAGGATTTTTCAATCAATTTTACTTTAAAACTTTGAGAACACTTCTTCTGCTGTTTTCCATCGGCGTGACCTTACTTTTGGCTTTTCAGGGCTGAGTGATAAGAAATTGAACACTTCAGATAAAACTTTGCAGAAAATTAATTAAAAGAAAGTTTTTTAAATAAATTATTTTGTTTCAGTTATAAAAGAGTATATTCAAACAAATAATACAATGTTGTTGTTACAAATGCAAAAAACAAAACAAAATTTAATTGCAGAACCATTTAGGTATTTTAAGTTGTGACGTCAGCTGGCAAGATGTCTGCACGCCGAGGGCAAAGCAATAATACAAATTGCATGAGACAAAAAGTAATTTTTTTTATGACGTGGACAAAAATGATTTCGCACGGAAGATTGGTCTCTAAAAAACTTTTCTCTACAAATGTTTTATTATTTTTGAGGAATAATTATGTTATTGCTGAATCTTTATTAATTTAAGAAATTTATCTTAATAAAAAATAAACAAAAATTATATATTTTCGATCGACATATGCTGTTACAGCTTAAAAAATTGTGTTTTTCAACAAATAATTATTATTTGTTCCTAAATTGTTGATAATTTGAAAAAATCATATTATTATATTTACAAAGTGAAGTAATTTCATTCCTACCTCATTTTTAGTTTTTAAACTATAATAAAAAATTGATTCATTTGAAATTTAAAAAAATTAGTTTAAATATTAGTTATTCCATAGAAAAAATATTTTTTTATTTTGTTGAATCTAGTATATATTTTCTATTATACTATTCCTTATTTGTGAAAATTTGATTGCATTCGTTTACTTTATTGAGAAATAATTCTAGTTACAAGAAAGATGGAAAATGGGTGCGACGTCAAAAGGCTCCATAAGCCTTTTCCCAATAAATTTGTAGCGTGGATACTTTAATAAGTTCTTGTTTTAATGGTACTGACCCTAAAGTGCACTAAAAGATATCAGTTTACAAAAATAATTTTTAAAAATGTACTTTTTTCGATAGTGCCCTCTGCGTGTAGAATAACCCATATACTGCCCGTACCAATGAAAAAAAAGTTTTCGGCACCGGTCACCAAAAATTTACCCGTACCCATGATAACATTTCTGATGAAATTTAACTGGTTGAGGTTTTATTTTAAAAGATCAGTTTTTAGTTTTGAAGATATCAAGATATGTCGAGAAAAATGGAAGATTTAAACGCAATTTTTTTTCATTTCAAATGTTTTTTCAGAAATGTTGAGAAAATTTTGAATAATTTAAAAAAATATTTAGAAGTTAGGAAAAAATCGGAAAATAATTTGTAATTTGAAAAGATATCGACAAATTTAAAACAAAATGTAAATTTTTGAAGATTTCAAAATGTAATTTTAAAATTTATTCAGTATTCGGAAAGGTATCGAGATAATCAAAAAAATGTTAAGATTTCTGGGAAAATTTTGAATGATTCTTTTCCTTGAAAAAGTTTTTTTTTTTTTTAATATTTCGAAAGATTTCTAAACTATTCAAGAAATGGTAAAAAGTGAATCTCGAAATTTTAAAATAATTTGTTTTGTTTTTCAGAGTTTTAAAACAATTTCAAGAAAAATTTCGAATAATTTAAAAAGATTTTCAGAAGGTTTCAAAGTTTTAAAAAGAAGTAAACATTTGTTTAACAAAATATAGTTTTTTGAAGATCTCGACGGTTTTTAAGAATTTTGAATGGTATTAAGAAAATGAAAGACATTTCTCAAGATTCCTGGGAAAATTTTGAATGATCTTCTATTTTTGTAAATAAATTTTTGAGGATTTGATAGATTTTCCTGAATTCCAGGAACAGTTTGAGTTGTAGGTATACCATTAAGCCATTTCCCTTTCAGGGTAGGCGTGACACTACCCGATTCGGGTAGTGTTTCTAGGTGGATAGTTTCTTGTAGTAAATAACTACAAGTGTGGGTTCACCACACCCACGATGTACCAACAGCATTCAGTTTTCTCGAATGGTCACCCATCCAAGTACTAACCGCGCCCAACGCTGCTTAACTTCAGTGATCTGACGAGAACTGGGTTTTTCAGCGAGGTATGGCTGTTGGTCTGAAAACTCATTTCTTCTGGTAGAAATTGCATTTTTTTGCTTATAAATGCAGCTTTTGATTTAAAATGAATCTGTTTTGGTTTAACGATTTAACTATTTTTTGCCTTGCAAAAAAAAAATTGAATCATGTGAAATCTTTGAAAAGATTTGAAAGTGCTTGAAATCTTTGAAACCCCTACAAAATTCTTTGACATTTTTTGAAATCCCTTGATAAATTAAAAAAAAATTATTAAGTCCATTGAAATCTTTAAAATCTGTTGAAATTCTATGTAACCACTCGAATTTTTGCAAATACTATAGAGTTTCTTGCCTTTTCTTGAAATGTTTAAAAGGTCTTGAAATTCTTTAGAATCCCTCGAAATCTTTTAAATCCTTGCAGATTCAATAAAATCCTTTAAATCTAGTGAAATATTATTTTATTTATTTTTCAAAGTTCTCTAGGAATCCCTTAAAACTGAGCCTGAAATCTTATTTTGAATCAAATTTGCAAATAAAATTTTTAACCATATAGTGGAAGTTTCAAGCTAAGAAAACAACAAGCTTCCTTCAAAACAGTTGAATTTTTAATCAAATAATTAAATTTGAACTAAAAAGGTCAATTTCATTTTCAACCAAGTGGATTATTTTTTTCTACTAAAAAGACGAATATTCAATAAATTACATAAATTTTCAAACTAATAGTAGAGTTTTTGAACTAAAAAGATCAATTTGGAGCCCAAAATGAAACAGTTAAATTTTCATTTAAAAAACAAATCTTTTACAAAACAGTTGAATTTTCAACCCAAAAATATGTACTTTCAACAAAAAAGTTTATTTTTAATCAAATACTTGTATTCTAAGTTGAGAAAATTTGTTTTCAACCCCAAAAGAAACTTTCAAAAGCATACATAAATTTTTAACAAAAAAGTTGAATACATCCAAGCCAATCGACCCGACATCGTGATACGAGAAAAAAAGCTGGAAGAGTCTACAACATCGGCATTGCTTGTCCACTTAATCGAAATTTGCAGGTAACCTTTACAACCAAGATCCATAAATATAGCGAGCTAAGGCGTGAAGTAAAAACAATATGGAGGAATGTGATACATGCATATATATTCATGCTATTGTGATTTCGGCTACAAGCAATGTGCACGCAAGATGAACTGAACATCTTGAACAGTTAGGAGTCAGTAGGTTACTGGCAGCAGCGCAGAAGGCGGTTTTATTAAACACTTGTCGCATTATAAGAAACTTCCTAGACCATCAAGAAGAAAGCGACTAAAAACCTATGGAGTGATACATGGGAGCTCTAAGAAAGCATCCAGAGGCGACTGTTGTCACCTCCAACACACGCGGCCGCTGTGTAAGGATAACAGCGGTAAAAGACGAACTGCAAACTATACCATCTCCTAATTTTGTACCCACAACATCATCGCAAAAGATTGCAGACATCGCATTAAAATAACTAATAACATCCTCATCTCATCAGTCACTTGACCTAGTACGTAGCTATAATGAAAAACCGGGTTCACCCGAAAACAAGTTTTAATAAAAATAAAAATAATAATAATAATTGAGAATGCCGCGGATAGGGCCGCAGAGGAGCTTGGTGTCCCATTTGATTCCAGCGACACTACTCATGGTCTAGCATCACTAACACCTTTGGTGTCCAAAAGTCGTGTGCAGAAAGCAGAACATACGCTTCTACTAAGAGAACATGCTAACCAGCCCCTTCATGGTAAATTCTACGGCATTATACGTAGAGAAGAGCTATTTAAGGGTCTGTCCAACATGTTTTTCAAGTCTGCTGGAATCAAATCGGAGACTGAGGGATTTCTCTTTGCCTGTCAAGACGGCGTTATAGACACCTTAGTTTACCGCGAGCGCATAACGAATGTACCTGTAGGCGATACCAACCAACGAGCGTGCAAGCAAAAGCCAAAAAAACTTGGACATGTTCTCAGTGGATGCTCAAATTATGCATGCTACGGGTACATAGAGAGACGCGATCCGGGACTAAAAGTGTTATATTACCATATTCGGCACTTGTATGGTGTTGATCTATTGCCCGTCTTGCCATACGCCCAGGGGGAACTCGAGTCCGCTGTGGAGAATGATCAGTGTAAGATATACGGGAATTTATCATTCTCCACCACTCAACGTATCAATGCTACAAAGCCTGATTTTGTCCTCTAAGATCTGAAGACGAAGATCATTTACATGATTGAATTCTCGGCACCAGCCGATGGTAATATCGCGGCCAAGGAGGAAGAAAAACGGGCGAAACATCAAGGACTTTTTTTCGAGCTGAGCAAGCTGTACCAATGCTACAACGTCCATCTTGTAGTTCTCCTAATCGGCTGTCTTGGAGGTATGAAAGCTTCATTTCTTATCCAAGTCAACAAAATCCCGGCTTGCCAGCGTCAGGCTCAGTCCATCGCGGGCCGGATACAAAAGGCTGTTCTTCTGGTATCACTTCATCTGGTCGTCAACACTGTTCCTCATAACATTCTACAAAGGTTGGTAGCTCTAAAAAAGTATCCAGAGGGGAAACCTTCATCTCCAACTGTGCCGTCTGCCGCGTAAGCTCATCCGTGGCTAGAGACCGGACTACAATGAACAGATTGAATAGTGTTGTACTAAATCTCTTGCCTAAATTTCCCGCTCTTGCTTACCTTCTGGGATAGAAGGAGCAGGAGTGGATGACGCACACGTCCCGATTGCGTCGAGATTGGTTGCTTTAAGGAACCATGATCCTAGCTTCTGGAGCCTACAACTTTCCATCATTGAGAATGGATAGCCTTGAAGTTTAAATAATCAAAATGAACGAATTTTAAATTGAAAGTCGTTAACACTGAAGAGTTTCCAGTTGTAAATCTTCAAAATTAAACCAATAGAAAAATATATTAAAAATTACATTCCTTTAAAATATGAGTCCTAATGATGAAATAATTGACAAATGTACACTTTTAAAATTCAAAAATTTTAATTGTAACTCTTTAAAATTGTAAAAATTTGAAATTTTGAGCTTTACAATTCAATATTTCTCATTTAAAACATTTACGATTCAAAATTATAAAATTGTTATGTTTTACAATTAAAAATTCTGGAATTTTGACGATTTACATTTGAAATTTCATGAATTTGAAATCAAAACGCCTGACTTTTGATCTTCAAAATCATCACAACTCAACAACTGTTATTTATACATCTTTCAAAATTAAAGAGTTTTCAATTGTAAATCTTCAGAATTGAAGAGTTTCAAATCGCAAATCGTCAAAATTGAAGAATTTTCCATTGTAAGTTTTCAAAATTGAAATATTTCAAAAAAATGTTTCAAATTACATACCTTTAAAATATAATTCTTGGAAATTGAATAATTTGTAACTGCCCGTTATGGCGTTTTCCGAATTTCAGCATCCCAATCAACACCGTTAACTGCATTTTCAATAATTAATTAACATTTTTTAATAAGATTTTTCACAGGAATGAAAAGATCATATGCAAAATAGTCAAGAACAATCAAAAAAAGTTGAGAAAATTAATTAGAATCCGCGATACATTATTTGATATAATTTCACATTCCTTTAGTATCTAAAATATTTTTTTTTTGCTTAAGAGAATAATCTTTTTTGGGCACCTTTAAATGCTTTAAGGGGCACAAAACGTAAAAGGTTATATAAATTGTGATATTAGTTAAAACGAATGTAATAAAAATTTTAACGAAATGTAAATATCTTTGAAGAACAACCTTAATGCCAAGACTATAAGAGATAACGACTATAAAATTTAAAGGAGCACTAGAATATTCTTTAGCCACGTTGTTAACCAAATTCTTTATAATTCAGTTAATCAGTTTTTTGTCTAATTAGAAAAAATGAGGATTCCTTATACTCTCATCTCATCCTTTATGGTTTTCTTCAATTCTATTGGTGAATATAATGATATAATATATCTATAATTTTAATTCAATTTTTCAAGCTATACGCAAATCACAATTTGAGCGATTTTAATCTACATTCTATCCTCATTTTTTTTTTCTTTCAAACTTTTTTTGTGAAATAAATACACATTTTATCTAAATTTATTTGGAGGGTAATCCAGAGTTTTCGTGTTTAAAAAAATTGAATTCAATAAGTGCTCCCGTTGATACGAAATTTGTACCATATGGAACGCCCCAACTGAAAGGTAGCATGCCTAATGGATTGGGCATAACCCAAAAATTTTCGACAATGAGATCGTTGGCTCAAAAAATCGAGAAAATTGTAACACACATCCTGATATGTAATTTTATTATTTTTTTCGTAAAAAATTCATTTTGTTATAAAATTTTACTTTCAAATTTTACTGTTTTATTGAAAAATTTTGTTCTTGGGTTAAAAATCAACTATTTTTGTGAAAAAAATCCACAATTTGGTTGAAAATTAACTTTTTTGTTGAACATTAATATATTTGGTTTTGAATTCCAACTGTTTTTTTAGAAAATCATCTTTTCGGTTTGAAAATGCATCTGTTATCGTAGAACTTTAATCTTTTCGGTTGAAAATGCAATCGTTTGGTTGAAAATTAATCTGTGTTATTTGAAGATTTATCTGTTTTGTAGAAAATTGGACCTTTTTGGTTGCATTTGGAACTACTGTGTTAAAAATTTATTTGTTGTTTTCGATGATTCATCATTTTAGCTCAATAGTATATTGTGCTACAAGTTGAAAAAGCGAGAGATTTAAAACGAGTGTGAAGTTAGCTACCCGAGCGGAGCGAGGGTGGCTATCACACGAGTTTTAAATCGTCGCTTTTTCTATGTGTGGGACACGATACTTTTTCTATAATTTGTTAAAAAGTGCTAGTTTTTGTTTACCTGTTTTTTGTGTAAAAAGAAGGCGATTTTTTGTCGATTGGGGCAACAATGACAATGGTAATTATCAAAACCATGGCAATAATATGGCAGTAATAATAAGCTGCTTCTCACAATTGAATAGTTGGCCCATAAAGTTGAGGGCTTCAAAACTTCCGATTTTTCGTGAAAAAAACCAAGCACAGTATTTTCGGAGAAACTGACGGTGTTTTTTTGCTTTTGCCAAGTGACAAAAGTACATACAAAATACACAACTCGAGACTTTTCAGGAAATTGCTTTTAGGTTAGGGACGACAGTCGGAAAATAGAATGAAGTTGGCTGCGCACGATGCACGAGTCCACCCGAGGCAGCACGAACCCACCCGAAATAACATTTACTTTTTCCACTGTGCCTCAGTTTTATCACTGTCCATTTACTTTTTCCACTGCATCTGTCCACTTGTGTCACTGTTGCCCGGAAAGGTCGGCACTGCGCATGCGCCACGTCATCGAGCAAAAATCGGTAACTTTTTACACCAAAAACAGGTGGAAAAACTGGCACTTTTTCGCGAATTATAGAAAAAAGCCTTTTTTCGTTCAAAATTGATATATTTTGTTAAAAAACATTTTATATTAATTTCTTTAAATTAAACTGTTTGGTTCAAAATTCATGAAAATTCGTCTTTTGTAGTGGAATATTAATCTTCTTGGTGAAAACTTAAACTTCTTGGTTGAAAATTTTACTATTATATTCAAAATTATTTTTTTCATCAATTTTTAATTCTTCTTTTGTAGTTGAACATTCAGTTATTTAATTAAAAAATCATGCATTTTGTTTGAATTTTGTATTTTAATACTAATCATCTTAGGGAAAAAATTATCTTTTGGTTGGAAAATTCATTTCTTTGGTTGCAAATTTAACGATTTTGTTCAAAGTTCGTTTTTTAGCTTCAAAATTAATTTTGAAGTTGAAAATATAACTGTTGTTTCCGGGATCATTAGACACAGTAAAACACAGATCTGAGCTATAAACTGATATATTTGATATTAAAAAAGGCAAGAGATAATGAATACATGTAAGCATGAAATATGCGCGTCGGAATCAAACATGGAACTGACGTATAGGCGTCTGCCCTGAAGGGGCTGCTTATACTTTTTACTTCAATAGGTCCGGAGTGTTCGCGTGATTGCTGTATCTTAGGAGTTATTCACTTTTCGTAGTAACATTTCCTCCCCCGGTGCTGATTCCCTGTTATCAGCATACACTTCCAGTCGATACAGCTTAACTGCTGGTCTTTTTATAACAGTGGTTGCAGTCTTAACGTCACCCATACGAACTCTTCCGCCCTTTCCTTGGTAGGTTTGCTGGATCACGCCAATCGGCCACGTTGCTCGTGGCAAGTTGGCTTCTTTGATTAAAACAATCTCCCCATTTTTTAAAGACGGCTCGTCCTTGAACCATTTTTTTTTTTGATGATTCAGTGTCGGCAAATACTCTTTGAGCCACCTTTTTAGAACAGGTTAGTTAAGTACTGAGATATACGCCATTCATTGCCTTTTCGCAGTCTCATCATGTTCAATGAAGTATCCTGGAGTAGCAATACTCATGGATTGGCCAATAAGAATATCATTTGGGGATATGCTCGCAGGATCTCTGCTGTCCGAAGAAACGTAAGTGAGCGGCCTACTGTTAACGATGTACTCTGCCTCGGTGATTACGGTGCATAAAGTCTCGTCCGTCGGGTGTCGCTCGTTCAAGATGGCATGAATTGCTCGTTTGACGGTTCTTACCATCCTTTCCCAGGATCCTTCCATGTGTGGTGCCGCTGTTGGATTGAATTTCCATTCAATCCGACGATTTGTCATTTCATCCTTTAGCTGGCGATCGTCGAGCACTTCCATAGCTTCCAGTAGCTCTCGATTGGCTCCTCTTCGATTCGTTTCGTTATCTGACCAGATGACTTGTACCGCTCCTCGTCAAGCTAGGATTCGGCGGATGGCCAGAATACACGAGTCTGTACTGAGGGTGTGCGCAACCTCCAAATGGATCGCTCTAACAGTTAGGCACGTAAAGAGCACACTGTATCTTTTTTCGAGTCTCGTTCCTACCTTTACCATAAACGGACCAAAATAATCCATTCCGGTCGCGGTATACGGTTTCTCGTTGAATAAAACACGTTCTATTGGCAAAGGTGCCATCTTTGGTTGAGCTGGTTTACAACTCCTCTTTCTGCAATACATACATTTTAGTATAACTTTCTTGACAATTACACGAATCTTTGGTATCCAAAATCTTTTACGTAGTTCATTCACCACGGTTTCAAAACCTTGATGTCCGATTCTTTGGTGATAGTGTTTAATCATGAGTTTGACATACTCGTGTCTTCCATCTAAACAGATTAGGATTCTAGTGAGCACATCAATGCTATCGATTTTGCTGAGTCGTCCTGATATCCTTAGCAGTCCATCGTTGTCAATCTCCAGGTCAACTCGTTTCAGCTTTCCATTTTTCTTCGCTCGGTTGGTCAAAGCATCTTCTCGTTCCTCATGAAAATAACTTTTCTGAACGGCTCTCCACCATTTCTTTTCACTCGAATCAAGTTCCGAAGCTTCAAGTGGCGCAGTTTTTATTTCAGGGGACCTTCGCCCAGCTTTCATGTTGTCGACGAAGCGTTTCATCCATGCAGTGGTTCTCAAAAGCTGGGTCCACATATAGTGAGGTTTTATCCTGGGTAATCTGTCTGGTTCTTTTGAAGTCACAGTAAGAGCCGTAATAATTTCTGCTTCTTTATGAGCTGCTTCCTTCATTTCAGATGGCATTTGTGGCCAGTGGCTTTCATCAAGCTTCAAAAAACCAGGTCCGCTGAACCAACGATCTTGCATAGTAAAACCAGTTGTCGGTGTGTCTCTGGTGCAATCGTCTGCGACGTTCTCTTTTGTAGGAATCCAGTTCCAATTCTCAAAGTCGGATAACTCCAGTATTTCTCCTATTCTAGCGGCCTGAAATATTGGTAATTTTTTCTCTGTCTTAAGCCAGTTGAGAACAGTTGTTAAGTCTGACCAAAAGCAACTTTTTTTCACCTGAATTTCGAGTGACTCTTTCACTGTTTTCGATAGTCGAACACCTAATACGGCTGCCAGTAGTTCTAATTTTGGCACTGTCATCGTTCGTATTGGTGCCACTCGAGCTTTCGATGCAATGAGGATCGTTTCCACTCCAAATTCATGCTGGATTCTTAGGTATACTGCTGCAGCATAAGCCAATTCACTGGCATCGCAAAAGATGTGCATGTGGATATTTTCAGCTGAAATAAATTTTGGCGAATAAAATCGTGGTATGTGAACCTTGTTTGCTCGCTCAAGTTCGAACAGCCATTGTTTCCACTTTTTGAACATCTGTGTTGTAATAAAATCATCCCATCCTATACCAGCACGCCAAATGTTTTGCAGTAACATTCTTCTTTAACAGTGATGGGCGATAAAAATCCCATAAGGTCGTATGCAGACATGATAACCTTTAAAACTTCCCGCTTTGTAGGCACTCGAGTCATTTCTATCAGAGGTTTGTCTATCCTGCCAAAGTTCATAGAGAATGTGAGACAATCTGAATGTGTGTCCCAGATCATTCCCAGTATTCGCTGCTCAGCTGATTTCTCATCCATGTTCACGAGTGTATGGTCAGCTACAAGGTTCTTTGGAATATTTTTCAATACTTCATTGCTGTTGGATGCAAAGTTCCGCAGCTCGAATCCTGCCTCCTCATAAATACTGATGACATCATTAATTAGTCTCGTTGCTTCCTCCTCGCTGTTGGCTCCGTGAATATAATCATCGACGTAATGATTATTGATGATGGCTCTCACAGCATCTGGACAGCTCTCCTGAAACTTTTCAACATTATAGTTTTTTACAAATTGAGTCAGGAACGGCGAAGAAGCCATTCCAAAAATCATTGCTGTCATCCGGTAAATTTTACTTGGCATTTTCGAATCAAGATTTCTCCAGAGGAACCATTGCGCGTAGCTATCCTCTTCTGCAATTTTCACCCCATTAAACATTTCCCGAATGTCAGCAGCAAAACCAATCGGATATTGTCGGAATTTTACTATAATTCCAAATAAGGACGTAAGCCTATCTGGACCAGTGAGAACATAATCATTTAAGGATTTTCCGCCAACTTTTGCAGCTGCATCGAAGACCATTCTTACCTTCCCGGGTTTGTTAGGATTGATGACTCCAAAGTGTGGCAGAAACCACACTTTTTTCTTATCCACAAGTTCTGACGGATCGACCTCCACTGCATACTCTTTTTGAATGAGCTTCTGGAATTCCTCTCGGTAGATTTTTCCCTTTATTTCATCCTTCAGAAACTCCTTTTCAAGCCATTTCAGTCTTTGGTGTGCCATTTCTTGGCTTCCGCAGGCTAGTGAATCCTCAGTCTTCCATGGTAAGTTAACTTCATACCTTGTTTCAAGCTTCTTAATTGATGTTGAAGCTATCTGTATCGCTCTCTCTTCGTCCAAGCTGGTCGATTTTCTCTCCTTAACTATCGCTACCCCGAAATTCTCGACAGAAAAATACTTTTTGACCTCCTCGTGAAGACTGTCTGATAGTTCACAGCACGTGAAAATGCTCTCCACGTTCTGCAGTAAACTCTGTTCTGGTTCAATTGGCCCATGGACAGTCCAACCCAGGTCCGTCTTCGATAAAATAGAGGCATTCTTATGTGGCTGAACAATTTCCCTTGAAACGATTAAACCTGCGTGTGCCTGTCCTATTAAAATCATCGGCTTCCCGTGTTCGACTGCTGCCAAGTTCACCTGTCCCACGTATGGAAATTTCTTCTTCAAGTTCTCCACGTCCCAACATTGTTCTGTTAGGCCTAGGTCTTGTACGGTTCGCACATTATTTCTGTTGATGAAATCATCGGTTCCAAATCCTGCAATGGAAAGAGATACTTTTCTCGAGTCTGGGTCGTATCTGTAGGTTGCACCTGTCCATTTGCAACATAGCGGTGCTGAAGAACCTGTCAGCCCTATCTTTTTTGCCAAGTCTGCATTCAATAGAGATCCTGTACTTCCATCGTCCAAAAACGCCACGGTTTCACTTCTTCTAATGGTCCACGCAGGCGAACAGGCAACATTTTTAAAATGGCTCCGGTCGATCTCACTTCAGTGCAATTTGTTGGTTCCCTAGAAGTCGTATTTTCAATAATTTTATGCAATAATTTATTGTGAAATTTTGGACAATCATTAAAACCGCACGGATTTCTTGCTCGGCATTTTCCGCTATGCTTCTGTAAACAGCAGAAACACGCGCCTGCTTTTTCTGCCATCTTCCATCTTTGTTTAACCTCCGCTCTTTTAAAAGATGAGCACTGATCTAGAGAATGATGGCCATTTTTACAGATGACACAAACTTTTGGTTCAGAAGCACTGGGCTTGCCTTTATCTTGTTTTCCTTCATTATTGTCATTTTTTTACTTTGCACGCCATTATGTGGCAGAGATTCTTTTGAAAATGTAATTTTGGAGAGCATGCTTGACATATTTTGTAACCATCTTGTGAAATCTTTTAGAGTTACATCGTTGGCTTCAAGTTTTTTCTCAGCGAGATAACTGCCCCACTGGGTCGTTAAATGAGAAGGTATTTTGCTTACCAATGATGACAGTAATCTTCTTTTGTTAACAAACTCACCCTTGATGTTCTCCAAAGCTGATGCCACATTACGAAATTCACAGCTAAAATCCTCAAAATCTGCCAAGGTATCGACTTTTGAAATATTTTTCGCTCGGGCTACTATTTCTTCCGCTATTACCTCATGTTTACCATAAGAGGTGTTTAAGATCTGAATAATTTCCTCTGGATCCGAAGCTGTAATTAAACGCATCTCGACTTTCTTTCTAGCATCACCTGTCAAACTTTCGTCCAATCTTAAAACATTCTCGGCTGGTGAAAAACCGCATAGTTCACTCGACCTCTTGAACTGTGACAAGAAAATTGGCCATAGAAGACTTGAAGTCCCGTCGAACTTTCCGAGATTTTTTCCTACTGTTTGGCGCGCTAGCATTCGGTTGATATTTTGCCCTCTTGTTGGTCATCTCCATTCTGAGAGCTCAGTCTATTAAGCCATTCGTTGACTCGTGAGGTGTGACTGGAGTCGTCGTTCTCGTGTTCCTCTTCGTCGATTATCGACTGTCTTTGTTCATCAGCCTCGCACTGTGCAACAATCTTCTGTTTTTCAAAAAGTTTCTGTTGCACCTCTAAGCGGGAGCGCTTATTATTGTCACTGAAAGTCCTTAAAATAAATTTAGGAACAAACATTTGTTTTGTCTAACATTATTGACGTGCTATGTGTATTGTTGTTTTTATACCTTAACAAAAACGTATAACGTTCAGGGAAAATAAAAAATTGGCCAGAAAGAGTCAGGGAATTTTGAAATTGGGATTTTGAATCAACCCTGGGGGAAGAATGTGACAATCTCTTTTTTCACCTGCATATTTTGCTACGATTCCAGTTGACGAAATGAAGTTCGGTCAACCTCTGCCCGCAAAAGAAAAATATGCTGGAATAGAAAAATATGCCGAAAGAGAATATAAGGAAAATTTAGTCTTCTGTTTCTTGTTGCAGAGTTGAGTTCACAGTCTGACTGTCCACCTGGCGTTTCTCGTTGCGGATCATCTCATTCTCCGGAAAGGTCTCTTTGATTTATTTATTTAATTATTAATTAAATTAAATTAAAACTTATTAAATTTCATTACCTAAATATAAATTATAATTATAGATAATATTTCTTCCTGCTAGGCCTCATTCTTCAGTCAGGTCTTCTCCTGCCGAGCTTGTTCTTCGTGCCAGGACCAGGTCTCCTCCTGCCATTCGTCCTCCTTCACGCGGATTTGGATTTGGTCTTGAAAAACTTAAATTTATTCGGCTTATTCCCAAAACAAATCCAATCCTACAATTCGAACTTCGAAGATACACTCTTCCTAGCGATAAACAAATTCATTTGTTGTTCGGAAATAATAAAACTGTTGAGCCGATTCCAACCGAAGAAAGTCTGGTATTATCAACGTCCAATGGTGACGTCGTAGGATTATTCGAGAGGAACAGAGCAAGTCTTCGTGGAATATATAAATTAAGAATTGATATTGAGTTAGGATCTGAATTGGAAAAACGGGTGAAAATAAATATAAACAGTGGCGCAGTTCAGGATATGACTCTAAAAGAAGAGCAGGACTGTCCATTAAGCAGGGATCGCCCAATCTCAGAGAATTTTAGAATAGTACGTGTTTAGGATCTCTCAGTGAATGTAAACAGCATTCGACACCATTTATTCTTTCTTAAAAAATTTTAGCGACGAGATCTACCACAAATTGTTGTTAAAAACCTGATTGGTTACATTTTACATACTACGTGAATATGACTTTTAGTGGCTGTTTTCTGTTTATTCTTTTGAATTTTCTGGAATTTTTTCAATCACAATTTTCAAATGAGAAATTTGAGTTCTAAACATTTTTCTTTCTGAAAGAGTAAATTTCAATTGTATTTGCTAATCATAAAGGCGACAATTTTGTTATTAAAGTTTTGACAACATTTAAGAAAAATGTATTTTCATAACCCCTTCCCGTGTAGAAATAGCCCAGTTTGACCCGGCCAGAAGAAGGTTTCTGGCCGGAATCTGACCAGGTCAAACCGGGATACTATTTTGTTAATTGCACGGCCGGGATCTGACCGGATTCTCACCGGGACCCGGTCGGGCCAAACCTTGCCACACCTGATTTAGCCCGGTTTACTATTCCTTAATTGCCCGGTCAAGATCTGGCCGGGTTCCCACTGGAACCCGGTCGGGACAAACCACGCCACACCTGATTTAGCCCGGTTTACTATTTCTTAATTGCGTGGCCTGTATCCGACTAGATTCCGGTCAGGATCTAGTCAGGACAAATCGGACAAAAATAATTTAACCTGGTCTACTGTTTGTAATTTACCTCGTCGGCCTCCAACCAGATTCCGGTTAGGACCAAGCAGGCTTTAATCTGGTTTAGCCCGGCCAAATATTTATTTAATCGGCTGACTGGTATCCGACTAGATTCCAATCGGGATTTTCTAGGTTTCGGAAATGTTGAAGAAATTGTCCTACTGAATAAAACGACTTTTCCGAAAAAAGTAGTTTTAACTTTAAGTTCCGAAAACAGAATGTATAAATTACACTCTGCTTCATTAAAATGTCGTATCACTATATATTAGGGTATGAAGATAAAACATTCTAGTGAAGTAGAATAGAATTAATACATTTAGTTTTCGTAGATTTCAGTTAAGACTATTTTCATCGGACAGTCGAAAAATTATTTTGATTAAAAACTGTATGACATTAATTTTAAGAATATATTGAATGATTCATTTTTGCTAATTTAAATTAAAATTTTCCCCATACGTTAAAAAAAAACTTTCGATCACTAAAGACCAAATTTCAAATACGTGCGCCAAAAAATTTGTGACGTGTGGACCAATACACCGCGCCGTATGAATGGACAGACAGTAATCAATATTAGCAGACGACAAAAATGGTGCATAATAGAAGTATCATAACCTTAAAATCATCTAAAGAAAAGAATGGACCAGGAGAAAAAGAACTTAGTCCGCGATCAAAATCGTTTGCGAGCGAAAAAGCGTAGACTAGTTCTAAAATTCAGAGAAAAAACTGAAACTAATAATGATGATTCTGATCATTCGGATCATTCTAATGGAGATTATGACACCGAAAATATCGGAGCACTAAACATAGAATCACTGAATGACATTGGAGGTAAGTTTTGATAGGTTCAAATATTGTATTTCTTAACTTTCTTACTAAATTTTATGGACTTTGTTTGTGAAATTTTTAATTTCATGAAGAAAAATAAATGTGTTTATTGAAGTATTAATTTCTGATATATTTTTCAGTATTGGGGAGGTGCCAGAAAAAAAGGGATCCAATCGAGACCGCGAAGAAAGAATCGATGATGAACACGATGTACCTGCCAAATAAAAATATTGTTGATAATCTATGTTGGCCTTATTTTTTTTTAAATTCCTTATTGACAATGTTTTCTTGCAGCCCGACCAGCATCCGATCGAGGAGCCCAGTCAAAAACCGGTCGGATCCCGACCGGGTTAACCTATTTGTATCCGGGATCCAACCGGGTAACCCAGCCGGGATCCGACCGGATAACCCGGCCGGGATCAGACCAGCGCAGCGTGACGAAACCAACCAGAATCCGACAGGGCAGCCTGGCCAGATTCCGGATACAAGCAGGGCACCCCTGCCGGAATCCGGCCCGAACCCGGTCATAATTTCTACACGGGTTAGCGATATTAAATAAGGTTAAAATAATGTATTCATCTATTAATAAAGATTATGAATTGTTTGCACCATCAATTTAGCAAATCAAATTTTCTAATCAAGTTATTTTATCTCATGATAAAATATATTTCCGAATTCTTTTAAACATTATTGATAACAAAGAAAATATTAGTTGTGAATGTTTTTTTAAATATTGGGAAATACTCATACATGTTCTTCAAATTTTCTTACCGCACTACAATTTGTCAAATTTTTCACAGTTTTAAAGAGATGAGAGAAATGAAATTATGGAAAAAAACTTGGAAGTATACACTCCCCGTACCAATTGAAAAAAAGGATTCGGTGCCGGTCACCAAAAAATTACCGGTACTCACAATAAGCTTTCTGAAAAAATTTCAAATTATTTAGGTTTTATTTTAAAAGATTAATTTTAAGTTATTAAAATATGTCGAAAAAAATGTAGATTTTTGAAGATTTCGAACAAAAGAAGCTTTTGAAGAATTTTGAAACGTTTCAAGAGAATAAAAAAATTTCCTTAAGATTCTTGAGAAAATTTCAAATGATTGTTGATGTTGAAAAATGACATTTCAAATGATTAAAAAAAATGTAAAAAAATCTGGAAGGTTTGAAGGCAATTTTTTCATTTTAAAATATTTATAATTCAATTTGAAAAATATTCAGAAGTTTTGAAAAAATTCCAAAAGTGATTTTAAATTTGGCAAGATATTAAGAAATTTAAAACCAAAATGTGGATTTTTGAAGATTTCGGAATGAAATATTGAAACTTTTTAAGCATTTGGAAAGGTATCAGGATAAGCGAAAATTTCTAAAGATTCCTGGAAAAATTTCAAATGTTCCTTTTTTTAAATAGTATTTTTAAAGAATATTTAGAAAGATTTTTAACATATTCAAGAAATAGTCAAAAATGAATCTTAAAGATTTCAGAATAATTTGTTTTATTTTTCAGAATTTTAAAAGAATTTTAAGAAAAATTTGAATAATTTAAGAAAATTTTTAAAAGGGTTAGAGGTTTTGAAAAGATGTAATAAAATTTTTTTTTTAAATATAGATTTGAAAGATTTCGATGCTTTTTAAGAACTTTGAATGGTATCAAGAAAATAGAAAAACTTTTCTTAAGATTCCTGGGAGATTTAAAAGATTCCCCTAAATTTTAAGAACAATTTGAGTGGTTTCGCAGATGTTTGAAAATTAATTTCTTTTGGAAGAAAATGAAATTTTTCTGAAAAATGCGGCTTTTTGTTTTAAAATTAATATGTTTTGATGGACGATTCAACTATTTTTTGCCTTGCAAAAAAAAGTTCAATCATGTGAAATCTTTGAAAAGGTTTGAAATTCCTTGAAATCTTTGAAAATCCTCCGAAAATCTTTTACATTCCTATAAATTTTTGGAATTCCTTAATACCTTTAGAAACATTTTTAAATAATTTAAAATCTTCAAAATTTATGAAAATTCGTAGATATTTCTTGAAATCTTGGGAGTAGTTAGTAATCTGTAGAAATTTTGCTCGTTATTTGAATAAATAAATCCCTTAAAATTTGTTTTCAATTAAATAATTAAATTTAAATCAAAAGGATCAATTTTAAACCAAAAAGTATCATTTTCTACTTAAAAAAGCGAATTTTCTACCAAACTATCGAATTTTCATGGCAAAAAAACGAATTTTCTGCACAAAACAGTAGAATTTTCTACCCAAAAAATATGATGTTTCAATAAAAATGTTCGTTTTCAAATAAATAGTTATATTTTAAGTTAAAAAATTTTGTTTAAAGCAAGAACAAACTTTCAAAAAAATACATAAATTTGTAACAAAAAAATTGAATTTTCAACCCGAAAATATAAAGTTTCAAGAAAAAAGTTAATTTTCAGTTAAATAGTTATATTTTAAGTTCTAAAATTAATTTTTATCCCAAAAAAGAAACTTTTAACAAAGTGCAAGAATACTCAACCAAATAGTTGAATTTTTAAACAACAAAAAATCAATTATTAACCAAAAATGGAATCGTTAAATTTCCACTTGAAAAACTTGATTTAAAATTTAAAAAAAACGAATCTTGCACAAAATGGTTGAATTTTCAACACGAAAATATGATATTTCAACAAAAAAGTTAATTCTCAACGAAATAGCTAAATTTTCAGTTAAAAAAAAAAAGTAATTTTTATCATTTTTAACCAAATAGTAGAATTTTCGATCAAGAAGATTAATTTTATACCAAAAAAGACGAATTTTCAACCAAATAGTTGAATTTATTAATTTAAAAAGGATCACTTCTCAAACAAAATAATGGAATAGTTAAATTTTTATTGGAAAACAATGATTTTTAATTTAAAAAAGTGAATTTTTTACAATGCAGTTGAATTTTCTAACAAATTGTTGAATTTTCAAGCTAAAAAGACGAACTTTCCACAAGACAGTTGAATTTTTAACCCGAAAATATAAATTTCCAAGAAAAATAATTGGATTTTTGACCAAATAGTTAAATTTTCTACAAAATTGTTGAATTTTCAAGCAAAAAAGACGAATTTCTACACGACAGTTTAATTTCTAACCCAAAAATATAAATTTTCAACAAAAAAGTTAATTTTCAAACAAACAGTTGAATTTTCAATTAAAATTATGAATCTTCAGCAAGGAGTTGAATTTTCAACCCCCCCCCCCCCTAACACTCAAAAGACTAGGAAATTTATGCACCGCCCCAAGTATGAACGTGCTTTCATGTGTTTTATGAATGTGAACACTATGATTAAAAAATATATATTTAGTGGAATCTTTAATATATTTCTATGAAGAATTTATAAAAAGACGAATTTTCAAGCAAATAGTTGAATTTTTAATTTAAAAAAGATAACTTTTTAACCAAAAAAGGAATATTTGAATTTTTGTTGGAAAACAATAATTATCAATTGACCTGCCGGATGCAATAACCAGCCCGATGCTCGGAAACGCATAAATTATTATTAATAAAATAGTCCGATCGTCTCAAAGAAAGAAAATTTTCAAACTCGAAAAATCAATTTTTTGAAAACGTAGAATTCTATATAATAAGGGAGAGAAACATTTTCTTCTCAGAATTTTTTTTGCCAAATGTTTATTTTTAATAATAAAATCGAAATATTGAAAAAAAGTTTCTCCCTGATTTAATTAGGTCTTAAAACTTAAATCGTTCTAACTCGGCCAAATATTATTGAAATGCGTTTATATTTGTAGGACGTATTCAAAATACTCTAGCGATGCCTAAAAAATAATTATAAAATAACAATCGCTTATTGTTTAACAATATTTAATTGCAAAATGAGGTCAATCGATAATTGTGTTTTCTTGGATTCGCCGGTAAAAACTATCTAGGTAACTTCGACTTTCAAACAACTTCCAGTGAGTGATTTGTTCAGCAATCTTGAATGAAGTTTTTGGGAAAATCTCATATCGAATTGTTGAAAATTTACTGAGATATGCAGATTTGGAAAAAGTACTCGACGTCTGCCCGCGCTGTTAGCTAATGCGTCGTGAGGACTGCTCTGCTAGGCAGCGTTCTGGAAGTTCAGTCTGCGCGTGCAAACGTCGAGTACTTTTTCCAAATCTGAATATCTCAGTAAATTTTCAACGATTCGATATGTGATTTTCAAAAAAACTTGATTCAACATTGCTGAAAAAATCACTCACTGGAAGTTGTTTGAAAGTCGAAGTTACCCAGATACTTTTTACCGGCGAAACCAAGAAAACACAATCATCGATTGACCTCATTTTGCAATTGAATATTAATAAACAATAAGCTATTGTTAACTTTTTCATAATTTACTAGGCATCGCTAGAGTATTTTGAATACGTCCTACAAATATGAACTTATTTCAATAATATTTTGCCGAGTTAGAACGATTTAAGTTGCAAAACTTCATTAAATCAGGGAGAAACTTTTTTTTAATATTTCGTTTTTATTATTGAAAATACACTTTTGACAACAAAAATCTATGAGGAAAAAGTTTCATTTCCTTATTCTCTAGAATTCTACGTTTCCCAAAAATTAATTTTTTGATTTTGAAAATTTTCTTTCTTTGAGAAGATCGGACAGTACATTTACACGTTTCCGAGCGTTGGGCTGGTTATTGCACCCGGCGGCTCAATTTGAAAAAGCGAATTTTCTACAAAGCAGTTGAATGTTCTACCAAATAGTTGAATTTTCAAGCAAAAAAGACAAACTTTCCACAAGACGGTCGAATTTGTAACCCGAAAATATAAATTTTCAAGAAAAATAATTGAATTTTCGACCAAATAGTTCAATTTTCTACCAAATTGTTGAATTTTCAAGCCAAAAAGACGAATTTCTTCACGTCAGGTGAATTTTCAACCCAACAATATAACATTTCAACAAAAAAGATCATTTTGAAAAAGTTAAATTGTCAACTTAAATTATAAATCTTCAACCAAAAAAATGCATTTTCTAAAAAGCAGTTCAACTGCCAACCTAGCAGTTCAATTTTCAAACTAAGAAGATGAATTTTCAACAAAAATATTGTATCCCATCTAAGGCAGCTATGATTGAAAAATATAAATATAGTGGAATTTATCGCCTTATTATATTCAATTTGAAAAGTTCTTTTAAAT
Source organism: Andricus curvator (assembly GCA_932195095.1). Lineage (NCBI taxonomy): Eukaryota > Metazoa > Arthropoda > Insecta > Hymenoptera > Cynipidae > Andricus > Andricus curvator. The sequence continues at coordinate 395,623 of CAKNYM010051843.1, read as the reverse complement.
CATTTTCTGGATCCACCCTTAATACTTTTTAATAGTCGAAGGCCTGAAAAGGGACTGAAATTGGGTATAATTAGAAAATTTTATTGAACGACGAATTTCGTCTAAACATAAAAGGTGATGTAAATTGTGAAATCAGTTAAAACGAATGCAGTAACAGTTCTAATGAAATGTAAGTATCTTTGAAGGACATAATTAATGCCAACACTATCAGAGATAACGACTATAAAATATAATGAAGCACTCGAACATTCATTAGTCTCATTCATAACCAAATTCTTTATAATTAAAATAATTTATTTTTCGTTTAATTAGAAAAGATGAGGATTGCTTATATTCTCGTATCATCCTTGGTGGTTTTCTTCAATTCTATTGGTGAATATAATCATATCATATATCGATAATTTTAAGTACATTTTTTTAAGCAATAGGCAAATCACAATTTGCGTGATTTAATCTACATTCGAACCCAATTGCTTCTTTATTTTAAACTTTATTTGAGTTTCTCTGAAATGTGTACACTTTTAATCTGAATTTATTCCGGGAGAATCGAGAATTTTCGTGTTTAAAAAAATTTTATTCGACAAATATTCCGATTGATAAGGAATTCGTACCATATGGAACGTTCCGAACTGAAAGGCAGCATGCAACAAAAGCCTAACCCCCAAATTTTTGACAATGAGATCATAAACACCAAAAATTGAGAACATTGTAACACACATCCTGACATATAATTTTATCATTTTTTTTAAAAGAATTAATTTTGTTGTTAACAATTTTATTTTTCGTTTGATAATTTAGCTTTTTTGTTCTAAATTCTTCTTTTTGGTTATAAATCAACTATTTCGTTAAAATATTCCACAATTTGGTTGAAAATTAACTTTTTTCGTTGAAAATTTATACATTTCGTCAAAATTAAAAACAAATGATCCTCTTAAATTCAACTGCTTGGTTGGAAAATCATCTGCTTTAGTTGAAAACTCAACTAGCTCAAGTGTAGCTGTAGGCGCTTATATTTATGGTCCTGTGTCAATTTTGGGCCCTATGTCGATATTGGGTCCTTGGTGAATTTGGGGTCACGTTTTAATTTTGGGTCCTATGTCAGTTCTAGACCCTATCCTCGGTTCCAATATCAATTTTAGGCCCTATGCAAATACCACGCTGAAAACACCAGTTCTCGTAAGATCACTGAAGTTAAGCATTGTTGGGCGCGGTTAGTACTTGGATGGGTAACCGTTCAGGAATACCTGCGTGCTGTTGGCCCGTCGTGGGTGTGGTGGGCCCACATTGGTAGTAAATATCCACCTAGAAACACTACCCGAATCGGGTAGTGAGGCAATGAACTTTCGAGTTCGAACTGCTAATCTATCTATGTATGTATGCAAATTTTTGGTTCTTTGTCAATTTTTGGTGCTATGTCAATCTTAGGCCTTATGTCTATTTTGGATCTTACGGCAATTTTGGGCCCTATATCAATTTTCAGCCCTATGCCAAATGTATGCCCTATATTAATTTTGGGCCTCATGTCAAATTTGGGCGCTACATACATTTTTTGCCATATGTCAAATTAGGGTCCTATGTCAATTTTCGGTGCTATGTCAATGTTGGGCCCTATGTCAGTTTTGGGCCCTATATCTATATTGGGTACTATGTCTATTTTGGGTCCTACGGCAATTTTGCGCCCTATATCAATTTGGAGCCCTATGCCAAATTTGGGCTCCATACTAATTTTGAGCCTCATGTCAAATTTGGGCGCTACATACATTTTGTGCCATATGTAAAATTAGGGTCCTATGTCAATTTTTGGTGATATGTCAATGTTGGGCCCTATGTCAGTTTTGGTCCCTATGTCTTTATTGGGTACTATGTCAATTTTGGGTCCTATGCCTATTTTGGGTCCATCTTTAATTCTGGGCCTTATGTCAATTTTGGGCCACACAACAATTTTGGGCCTCGTGTCAGTTTTGGGCGCTATGTCCATATTTGGTCGTACGATGGACGCACGGACGGACAGACACGCGACAGAAATAATAAGGGCAAAAAATTAATCTTTTGGTTTTGAATATATTTAAAATTTAAAATTAATTTTTTTAATTGAAAATATAACTATTCCATCTTAGGTGGAAAATTTATCTTTTTTTAGTTAAAAATTCACTTACTTTGTTAAAAATTCAACTTTTTTGATACAAAATTAATCTTGTTGGTTGAAAATGGAATTTTTTTGTAGAA
>CAKNYM010051843.1:369422-385212 GCA_932195095.1 Andricus curvator | reverse complement strand
CCGGGGAGATCTGCCTTCTTGGTTGTTTTTTTTTTTTTTTTTTAATGATTCGAGGAGGGGGAATCTTCAAAAGACACCCACTGAAGGGTAGTGTCGGATTCGCAATGAGCGCCTACCGACTAAAACCCCTCCCCGTTGGTTACCAACCTTGAGGTTATAAACACACGGAGAAAGAGAAGATGGTTAAGATTGCGATGAAACGAGAAGACACGGCCTTCTAAAACGGTCGGAAGTTTTACTCGCGTAATTTGCGAGTGAGTTGATACTGGGGTTTGGGTGATTTTGCACTGAAAGACGAAGGTTTGCGGCGTATTCTTGAGCAGCTAAGGAGATGGAAGGAAGTTTGGATTCAGCGAGTTAGGGGATGCAGATCCCCAGATAGGAATCGCGTAAGTACAAATGCTTCTAATTATTGCGTTGAAGGCACGGGCTTTTGTAGCCTGGGAAACAGTATGATTATTGAAGAAAGGTTTAAGCGCCGTAAAGGCTCCAAAAGCTTTATTGCGGGTAGCGGTTATTTGTTTGGACCAGGTGAGTCTCTTGTCAAAAATGACGCCTAAGTATTTTGCGGAATAGCTCCATTCGATGGGAAGAGAGTTGACGAGGAGTTTAGGAGGCGTGCGAATGCGGCGAGAGAAGAAAACGGCTTCAGATTTGGTATTGTTAATCTCAAATCTCCATCTGGAGTACCAATCGAGAACAATTGGAGTAAATCTGTTTAAACGCGATGAACATTGCTTAATAACCTTAGAAGAATGAAGAAAAGCAACATCATCGGCGTATTGAGCTATGAGGATTTTATCGTCGACAGGAATGTCATAACAGTGGACGTTGAAGAGAGAGGGAGAAAGTTTGGAGCCTTTAGGGACACCAGAAGTGATAGGTTAAGGTTCAGATAAGGATTTTCCTATACGAGCTCTAATACTCCTGTTGGAGAGGTAAGATTTAATTAATCCGATAAGGTAGTGAGGAAATTTCAAATGAATGAGTTTAATGATAAGACCGTCGTGCCAAACTCTGTCAAAGGCTTGTTTACAGTCCAGGAGAAGCATGGACGTGTGTCCACCTTTGTTGAGATTGTCGGCAATATATTCAGAAACACAAAGAAGTTGATGAGCTGTTCCATGACGTTTGCGAAACCCGTGCTGGAAGTCAGGTAGGATATTGTTTCGTGAAACAAAGTCGTCGAAACGAGTGAGAATGATGCTTTCAGCTACTTTGCTAAGAGAGCAGAGTAGGCTGATGGGGCGAAAGCTGGATGCTGAGCTGAGAGGTTTTCCGGGTTTAGGAAGAAAGATGACTGTGGCCTCCTTCCAAGCAGAAGGAAAGTAATGTAATCTCATAATTGCGTTAATAATAGTGCAGATAGCTACAATATGTTTGCGAGGAAGGCTTTTCAGGACTCCGTTACTGATATTGTCGTTACCGGGGGCTTTTCTATTCCGGAGTGAGCGGATTGAGTCGATGATTTCTTTGGGAGAGGTAGGAACGAAGTCATTGTCTGTCACAGTGAAGTCTTGTGCAGTCTTTGAGATGTGGTCGTGAGAGGACGTGAATTTATCGAGGCTAGGAAAAGGGGAACATTGATTTTTCAAGGAGTTTGCAAAAATGTTCGCTTTATCCTCATCAAGGGAGAAGGTTCGGTCATCTTTGATAAGAGAAGGAAGGTGAGCTTTTCTGTTACAAAGAGATTTAATCACTTTCCAACACCTTTTAGGATTTTCTTCGGCTTCAGCGATGTAGGCCTCGAAAGATGAATTGTTGGTGGACTGAAGAGCGGATGTAAGTTCTTTTTGAAGGGAGTTTAAACGCTGACGATTTCTGGAGTTTCGGTTAGATTGCCAAAGTTTCTTGGTATGATTTTTCTTAAAGAGAAGGTGACGGATAGCAGAAAATAGTTTGAGTTAGGAAGGAGAAACGATGTTGGTTGTGGTAGCTAGTTTGACAGAGTTTTGGATGTCTTTAGTCAGGGCTTTGACTGCTGCGTCAATTTCAGCAGTAGTTTGGATCTGGGGGGATTTGAAGGGGGAAGTTTCAAAAATGTATTTAAGGGCGGAGAGAGAGAGCTCAGGGTTGCCTGTCAGCTCCAGGAATACAGGGTTGTGGTTGGAACTCAGTTTCGGAAGAGACCAGGCATCTTTGTTGATGACTATATTTTTAGTTAGGAAGACATCGAGAATGTCAGGTTGCTGTTTTGAAGAACTAGGGAAGTGTGTGGGTACAGTGGGTGCTTCTATGGTTAAGTTGTGTCAAATGAGAGTTCGCAGGAGAGTTTTGCCTTTGGTGTTGTTTTTGAGGCAACCCCAGGCTTTGTTTTTTGCGTTTAGGTCGCCAGCGATTATAGTGGGGGTTTCGGAGTTGAAGAATTCCGGTATTTTCGAGATATTATTGATGTGTGGCGGAGAGTAGAGAAATAGAATGCGAAGCGGACCAGAGTCAAGAAGAATTTCGACGCCTGTTACTTCACAGAGGGTTGAATCCGTGCTGATGGGTTTGTGTTGGAGTGAGTTACGAACAAGAATTGCCACACCACCACCTTTTGAAGAAATGCGGTCTTTTCTATATACAGAGAAATTTGGAAAGTAGAGTTTATTTTCCGGCTTTAGGTGGGTCTCGGTTAAGCAGGCAACGTCAATGGAGTTTTCCTCAAGAAACAGAGTAAGTTCAAGTCTTTTGGAGGCAGAAATACTATTAGCGTTCCAGGTGAGTAGTGTGAGTTTGTTTTTAAGTGTGACCAGTGTTTGAGAGTTGGATGGCAGTTGCGAAGACGAAGAGGAATTCACGAAAAAGCTGTTGGAGTTGCGGATTTTGTAACGGGTCAGGGATGGGTAATGTGTGGGTTTGGTTTTGGGTTTGAGTTTTCGGTTGTGAGCCGAAAGAAAGAGTGCTGGCGTAGGAACGCTGAGGTTTAGCAAGGTTGGAGGCATTTTGTGGCCTGGGTGGGTTTAAGGGGCTTGCAATAGGTTGTTTCAGCGGTTTGGGAGAGTTAGTAGACCTTGAGATAGGTTGGGTTTGAGTTTTTGGACATTGTTGTTTTCGTTGAGATTTGGACTCTGGTTTTTGGGGAACCTTGGGGCAACCACGGTATGTTGCACGGTGTGCTCCTTTACAGTTGAATCAGGAGGGGGTAGTATCCTTTTGGTTCTTGAAAGTACAGGAAATGGTGGCATGGCTACGACCACAGAAGGCGCAAGACCAAGGTGCATGGCAGTAATTTGCCGTGTGAAAGAATTTGAGGCAGCGAAGACACTGCGGAATCATAGACGACTTGCGCTTGGCTTCGACTTTAACGCTGAGACCAGCTAAGGATTTGAGGTCGAAAATAGTTTTTGCTGTAAGAGCAGTTGGGTCGAGATGCACTGCAACCAGGGTCGGAAAGGGATTCGTTGACACCCCTGATTACAACGATTAGGTCCCTGTCCTGAGGAAGTTGATTAGTGGAGTATGCCATTTTGTACTTTTCAAGTTTGGCAGTGATGGCACGGAAAGCATCGACGGTCTGGGGATAAACTAGAACGGCGTCAGAGGTGTTCTTTGCCGACCGGATAGGGATATCGGCTTTTAGTAGCGCATGGTGGATCTTTGGCCACAGATCCTTACGAAGAATACGGATAGGTGGAGGGCACCGCTCCTTATGTTTGAATTCTTCTTCGTCAGAAGAACTAGATATTAAAGAATCATCTTCGGAGAGCGACGAGGTCGGAGGATCAGTGGGGCTGGAAGTGCGTTTGCGTTTTGAGCGTCTAGATTTTATGGTTTTAAAACCGTCGTCGATTTGTTCGTTGCCACGGGGAGAGTCAAAGGACAAGTCCATGTTGTCGTCGTCGGGTTTTTTGTTTAAAGGGGGCGAAGCCCGGAAGAGGAGAGCGGCTTCGTACGACTTGAGGATTTTGCGAATTTCAAAAATTGCAGCAGTGAGTTGAGCGTCGGAGAGAGAGTCTGAATGAGGCAAGCAGAGAGAGGATTTTCAGGGTGTCAGCGGAGAGGCGGGTTGGGGTACCGTAGTGGCGACGGAAGTAGGAATTGATGAAGGCATGGTGAATTATTGCGTGAGTAGTGAGTTTGGTGGAAAACTCATACTACGAGTCCAATCGTATAGGTCAGAATCTATCAACCTATATATCATGGACCCGATAGTGTGGCTTTTTGGTGCGAAGAGCTAAGCTAGTCCTAAAAAGGACTGTTGATTGGCGAACTTTGGATACAGACGTCTACACTGTACGAAAATTCAGAACGAATGCGTCGAATGATGTGTCTTCTTGGTCTCGCGGATCGTAGTTTTATGTACTTCGCTTCGGCGGCGGCGCACCACTCGCGACACAGGCGAGTGGGGGTTCACTAGCGAGGATCGTTTCTTCGATGTCGCTGGGAGGGGGCTTCGCGCGATTGGTTCGCTCTCGCTACGTCAAAGTCTACAGGCGTCGGACGAACAGCGTACCGCGCTTGCGCTGTGAGTTGCCAGAAAGACTAACACTTTTTCGGGGCCTCGCGACACGGAATTTTAAGTATTCTGACAGCTGAGGTTAGAATGCCTTGTCAACGAAAGAAAGAAGAATTTTTGATGTTAACTGAGTATAATTTATAATTATAATTTATAATTATAAATATACTCAGCGGACATCATCGTCTTATTATATTCAATTTGAAAAGTTCTTTTAAATCATTGGAGATTAAACATACATTCGTTGAAGAAAATTCGCCACCTCGAAATATTTTCTGGATCCGCCCTTGATATTTTTTATTAATCGAAGACCAGAATGGGGACTTAATTTGGGTTAAATTAGAAAAATTTTCTGAACGACGAATTCCGTTTAAACGTATGAAATAATATGTAAATTGTGATAGCAGTTTAAACGAATGTAAATAACTCTTATGAAATTTAAATCTCTTTGAAGGATGACCTTAACGCCAAGGCAATAAGAGATAACGACTACAAAATCTTAAGACGTACTCGAATATTCATTAGTCACTTTGTGAACAACATTATATAAAATTCAATCAATTAGTTTTTCGTCTAATTAGACAAGATGAGGATTGCTTATATTCTCGTCTCATCCTTGGTGGTTTTCCTCAATTCTATTGGTGAATATAATAATATATTATTTCTATCATTATAAGTGTATTTTTTAAGCTAGACGCAAATCACAATTTTTGCAGTTTCATCTACCTTGTGTCCGAATTGCTTTTTTCTTTCAACCTTTATTTGAGTTTTTCTGAAATTGGTACACATTTAATCTGAATTTATTCCGGGAGAATCGAGAATTTTCGTGTTTAAAAAAATTGAATTCGACAAATGTTCCCATTAATAAGGAATTTGTACAATATGGAATGGAACACACATCCCGACATATAATTTTATCATCTTTTTGAAAAGAATTCATCTTCTTGTTAAAAATTTTATTTTTTGTTTGGAAATTTAGCTTTTTTGGTAAAAAATCTCTTTTTTGGGTTAAAAATCAACCATTTTGTTAAAATATCCTACAATTTGGTTTAAATTAACTTTTTTGTTGAAAATTAATATTTTTGGTTTGCAAATTCAACTGTTTTGTAGCAAATCGTCTTGTCCTTTCAAAAATGTATCTGTTTTTGTAGAGCTGTGTAATCGTTTTGGCTTAAAATGCAACTATTGGGTTGAAAATTAATCTGTGTTGTTTGAAGATTTATCTGTGTTGTTGAAAATTCTTCTCTTTTGGATGAATTTGGAACTACTGTGTTAAAAATTTATTTTTTTGGTTGGTGATTCATCATTTTAGTTCGAAAGCCTTTTTGTTGAAAATGTATACATTTTGTTGCAATTGAAAAAACTATCAATCCTTTTATACTGTCTTTTGTGGTAATATTAATTTTGTTGATGAAAAATTAATCTTTTTAGTTAAAAATTCTTTTTTTTACTCCATTTTTAAACTGATAATTTAAATAATCCCTGTCTCAGTTAAAAATTCAACTATTACATTAAAAAATTAGTCAGAGTAGGCGCCAAGCGCCTACAAGGAAGGGTTTCGTAGCTGCATGTGCTTATATTTTCGGTCCTCTGTCAATTTTGGGCCCTGTGTCTGTTTTGGGTCCTATGACATTTTTGGCCCTATATCAATTTTGGCTCCTACGCCAAATTCTGGCCCTATATCAATTTTGGGCCTAGTGTTAAATTTGGGCCCTACGTACATTTTTTGCCATATATCAAATTGGGGTCCTATGTCAATTGTTGGTGCTATGTCAATTTTGGGCCCTATGTCAGTTTTGGGCTCCATGTCTATATTGGGTATTATGTAAATTGTTGGTGCTTTGTCAATTTTGGGCCCTATGTCAGTTTTGGGCTCCATGACTATTTTGGGTCCTACGACAATTTTGGGCCTTATGTAAATTTGGAGTCCTGTGTCAATTTTTGGCCCTATTCCGGATTTGAGCCCTATATCAGTTTTGGGCCTCGTGTCAAATTTGGGACCTACATAAATTTTTGGCCATATGTCAAATTGGGAAACCCGTCGTGGGTGTGGTGGGCCCACATTGGTAGTAAATATCCACCTAGAAACACTACCCGAATCGGGTAGTGAGGCAATGAACTTTCGAGTTCGAACTGCTAATCAATTTTTTTTTTTTTTTTTTATGTCAAATTGGGACCCTATGTCAGTTTCGGGCCCTATGTCTATATTGGGTACTCTGTAAATTCGTGGTCCTATGTCAATTTATCGTGCTATGTAAATTTCGAACCACACAACAATTTTATAAGGGTTTCTTTCCGGGGCTACGAAACCCTCAAATCATGCAAAATTCGTCTTTTGTGGTTGAATAATAGTCATTTTGGCAAAAAATTAATCTTTTGATTTGAAAATTCATTCTTAGGTTAAAAATTCATTTTTTTTAATTGGAAATATAACTATTCCATTTTAGGTTGAAAGTTCATCTTTTTTTTAGTTGAAACTTCATGTACTTTGTTAAAAATTCAACTTATTCGGTACAAAATTAATCTTCTTGGTTGAAAATTCAATATTCATTTTTTTGAATGAAGATTCAACTAATTTATTGGAAAATCTTGTATTTTGTTAAAAATTCATATTGCATCATAGAAAATTAATCTTCTTGGTTAAAAAATTATCTTGTTGCTTGAAAATTCATCTTTTTGGTCGCAAAATCAACTATTTGGTTAAAAATTTATTTCTTGGTTAAAGATATTGAAGATTCATCAAATTAGTTGAAAATTCATTTGTTTGGTTGAAAATTTGACGATTTTGTTAAAAATTCTTCTTTTTTGGTAGAAAATTAATCTTCTTGAATGAAAATTGATCTTGACGGTTAAAAATTTCTCTTTGAAAATTCATTTTTTCTTGTTAAAAATCAACTGTTTGGTTGCAAATTAATGTATTTCGTTAAAAATTTGTCTTTCTTGGGTTGGAATTTTAATTACTTTGGTAGAACATTTCTATTTTTGGTTTGAAAATTCATTTCTTCGGTTGCGAATTTAACGATTTTTTTTAATTCGTCTTTCTATGAAGAAAATTAATCTTCTTGGTTCGAAATTCATCTATTTTGTTGAAAATCCAATAACTCTGAGTTATAATATTAGTGGATTTACTATTTTCTTTAGTAAAACTTTTTCTTACGTAAGATCTTCAAAACCCCCCCCCCCCCCAGCTTATAAGATAGTTATATTTTACATCTCCTCCACCCAAATAGTCCTACGTAATTTGTGGATGACCCCTGATAAAATATTGTACGTCTGTTGTAACTAGAAGGCTTTTAAATAAATTTAGAAACAAACATTTTGTTTGCCTATTATTATTGACCTGCTACGTGTAATTTTGTTTTTATACCTTAACAAAAATGTATAAAAGTCAGGGAAAATGAAAAATTGGTCAGGAAAAGTCAGGGAATTTCGAAATTGTAATTTTGTGCCAACCCTGGGGAAGAATATGACAATTTCTTTTTGCTTTCCTGCATATAATACTGTGATTTCTGTTGACGAAATTAGGTCAGGTCATCCTCTGTCCGAAATAGAAAAATATATCGGAAGAGAATACACAAGGAAAATTTAATCCTGTTTCTTGTTTCAGAATTAAGTTCACAGTCCGACGCTGGCGTTCCTCGTTGCGGACCATCATATTCTCCTGCCAGAAATCATTCTCCTGAAAGGTCTCTTTCATTAATCTATTTATTAAAATTTATAATTTTATAAAATAATTTATATTAATATTTAAAATTTTATCACCTGAATATTTATTATAATTATAAATAATATTTCTTCCTGCCAGGCCTCATTCTTCAGTCAGGTCTTCTCCTGCCGAGCCTCCTCTTCGTGCCAGGACCAGGTCTCCTCCTGCCAGTCGTCCTTTTTCACGCGTACTTGGAATTGACCTCGAAGAACTTAGATTTATTCGGCTTAGTCCCAAAAAAAATCCGAGCCGGCGATACGAAATTCGAAGATACACTTTTCCTAGCGATAAACAAATTCATTTGTTCGGAAAACAGAGAACCGTTGAGCCGATTCCAACCGAAGAAAGACTAGTATTATCAACGTCCAATGGTGACGTCGTTGGAATATTGGAAAGGAGAAATACAATTATTCGTGGAATATATAAATTAAGAATTGATATTGAGTTAGGAACTGAGATTGAAAAACGAGTAAAAATAAACATAAACAGTGGCGCGGTTAGGGATATGACTCGAAAAGAAATGCAAGAATGTGCCTTAGGCAATGATCGCCCAATCTGGAAGAATTTTAGGATAGTGCATCTTTAGGGTCTCTAAGTAAATGTAAACCAGGGTGTCTAGTGTCCTAGAAATCCTTGAAAACCTGGAAAAGTCCTTGAATTTGTTTTTACCCTGGAAAGACCTGGAAAAGTCCTTGAATTTTGCTCATGGTCTGGCTCATGGTTTAAACTTTTTCTCTGCGGAACGAAAAAAGATTATCTTTTTAACAAGAGACTCTTTATTTTATCACGGTGAAAATCAAGTAGCTACAAGCGAAATGGTATTTGAATATTAATGGTTAGAGCAAATAAAAAATTGGTCGGAGTAAAGTTAAAGAATTTTGAAAATGAAGTTTGGTTCTGATATAATATTCTTGTTAATAATTTATTTGCCTTGTATTTTTATTTCTTTTCTTACATTTGCTTCATCCTGACGACTGTAATTGTGGAGAAGAATTTTATTTGGTTGCAAATTCAACAATTTTTATTAAAAAGTCTTACTTTTTATTTGAAATATCTACTATTACATTATTCGTTGAGAATTCATATTTTTTTGGTAGGAAATTCATCTTTTTTGTTGAAAATGCCTTTTTTTGGTTGAAAAATAATTTTTTTAACTAAAAACGTAGTTATTTCATTTTTGGTTGAAAATTGATATTTTTGAAATTGAAAATTCAATTACTTGGGTAAAACTTGAACCACTTTGTTAAAAATTTGTTTGTTTGAGGGTTGATCTCTTTGATCGAAAATGTTAATATTTTGCTGAAAATTATTTTTTTTATTGAAAATTAATTTTTCAACCTACAAATGTAACTTTTCCCTTTTTTGTGCTGAAATTGTACTTCAATGTACTTCAGTTGTGCTTCAATGTAGGGTAAGGAGGGGCAGCGCCGACCAGTTAACAGTCAATGATTTTTTTAAAGTTAATAAGATGTGGAATTGATCCATTTTTTTCCCATTTCGAGTCCTACATTATTGTACATCATAATTCTATAAGTAACAATTATATGAATAAAACAGTGATTTAATAATTGAATTATTTCTGACAAGCTGTATTTCGTCGGCTTTGCCCCACACCGGAGGGCAAAGCCAACCGCAGCTTTTTATGAAAATCAAAACATCTGAAGAGTGGAAAACATGATGTTCCGCGTCTGTGGTATTTTATGTATTGGAAAAATTACCTTTAGACATATTCAGCAAGAAGAATAAGTTATTTTTAATAAAAATAGTGATAGCTGTGATATAACCTCTTATTAGTTGACATTCAACTAGAGACGGAGTACGCGCAAAGGTTTCTACCGTACCAGTACAGAACACCCGCTCTACCGACGGATTGAAAATAATAATATATAATAGAGTTTCTTGCATGTAGCCCAGAAGATAAGTGGCTGTTCTACATTACCGATGACTTATCGACCAAACTTATGATACGTTTATAACCTAAGCACGTTTAAACTATTATTTTGGTCGGGCTTGCCCCACTGGTGAGGCCTCAATTATTTACGATATTAAATACACTTTGGACTTGTATTACGTTCAATTATTATAATGACATAATGTGATATTGTTTTATCTGTCAAAATGTCAAATTTTCATACTGTAAGTATTGCCATTAACGTCGAAAACTTTACATTTCTGCCAGCGAATCTTCCATTCTTTCGTTGTCAAAACTCTTTTCTGCATAATTTTTCTTTTACAACGTCAATTTTCAAGATATCAGTAAGTAACGCTATCTCTATAATAAAACAGATTTATTTAATGCAAAGTAGAATGAAAATTGTTAAATAATAGCGATGTTATAAGCAAAGTTACCTTTGCCCCACCGGTCGGCGCTGCCCCTCCTTACCCTACAACAATTTCTTGGATATTTTTTCCTGTGTTGGCTGAAAAATCTTTATTTGTTGAAAATTCGTCTTTTTGATTAGGAAATTCGTCTCTTTGGTAGGAAATTAATAATTTCAGGTTGAAAATTCAACTGTTTTGTAGAATTTTTTTTTTTTTTTTTTTTTTAAAGATGACCTAATTTATTAAACATTAATTCTTTTTTTGCAAAATTGCAGATTCATCATTTTAGTTGAAAATTCATCTCTGATTCAAAATTCAGCTATTTACTTGAAATTTTTGTTACTGAAAATTAATCATTTTTAGCTGAAAATTAAATTATTTGTTTGCAAATTGGTGTATTTTGTTGAAGATCTGTCTTTTTTGGTAGAGAATTAATTTTCTTTGTTGAAAATTCGTCGTTTTGGTTAAGAATTCATCTTTGTAGGTTAAAAGTGAATCTTTTTTGTTAAAAGATTGACTATTTTGTTGAATTTTTTGTTTGTTTTGAAAATTGAACTCTTTGGTTGAAAATTTAACTATTTTGTTGAAAATTCGTTTTTTTGTTGTTGTTGAAATACCAACTATTTAATTTTTCGTTGAGACTTCGTCTTTTTGTCAAAAATTCCAATTTTCGTGTTGAAAATTTAACTATTTTTGGATAAAGTTTAATATTTTTTTTTTCAAAATAAGTCTATCTGGTTGGAAATTCATTTTTGTAATTTTAAGTATTGTGTTGAAAAATCATCATTTTTGGTTGAAAATTCAACTGTTTTGTTGAACATTCGTCTCTTTCGACAGAAAATTCGTCCTTTTGGATTTAAAATTCACCTTTGTTGTTAAGAATGAAACTGTCTTCTAAAAAATTCAATTATTTCGTTGGAAATGCAACTTTTTTTGGTTGAAGTTTAATCTTTTCTGTTTGAAATTCGATTATTTAGTTGAAAATTCATCTTTGTAGGTTGAAAACTCAACAATTTGTTAAAAAAATCAACTTATTTGTTGGCAATTCTATTATTTTATTGAAAATAAACCTAAATTAGCATAAAATTCGATAACTCAGAAACTTTGAACATTTTCTATCGTAGGGTCGTGATATTTCACCTTGATAAAATGAACAATGCCCAAAAAAAACGTTTCTTTTTCTATAAAATTAGATTATAGGGACGTATGAGAAATTTCGCATATGACACTTTTTCAGTTCCACTACACCTACAATTTCTACTATGTTTCGTGGAAAGTATTTTTCTGACTGTAAAAAAGTACCTGGAAAAATGTATTTTTTTGTCCTGGAAAACCTGAAAAAGTCCTGGAATTTTGGTTTGAAGAAACGCTAGATACCCTATGTGAACAATATCCCACACCATTAATGCTTTCTAAAAAAATCATAGTCGCGAGATCTTGCAAAAATTGTTTTTGAAAATCTGATTCGTTACATACACATACTGTACGAATATGACTTTTAGTGGCTTTTTTCAGTTTGTTCTTTTGAATTTTATGGAATTTTGTAAATCACAATTTCCAAGTGAAAAATTTTCAAACAAATTTAAATTGTTTACATAATTTCCAAATATCTTAAACGAGAAATATTCTTGAAAACTCATCAATTGCATCATTTGTCCTGAAAAATAATAACTTTTTACGATTTGAAGGAAACCCGGGAATCCCCAGAATTTGATTCTTGGTTGGTATTGCAGGGACCCACCTTGTTAAGCGAACCATGAATTCGTTCCATCTGTCGGTGGTAGCTGGAACTACGTAGTGGTTCCAGAACTCTCATAGCTTAACTACTCATTCTCATCACGTGTCTTGTGAGAAAAAAAGGTTAAAGCAAATTTTCGGATCTAATTTAAAAACAATTTGGTTATTAAACATTTTATTGTACCTTCTGTGTTTTTGCCCTAAAATTTAATTTGTTTATTTGTAATGTCATTTTCCACCTCGTTTTCTACGATTGAAACAAAAACTACGCATCTTATCAAAAAATGATTAATAACAAATTTCTAGCTATTTTTTAGGTGACCAACATCTGTCTATTCATTTTTTTTTCGTATCTTGCATAGTTTGACCGAAAAATGAAATTTTTCATTATTTTTTGTGCGATCAAAATTTGAATTTTCGATTTTTCAAGCAAATTTAAAAAGTCGTTAAGATAATCTTGTAGGGCTAATAACAAAAGAATAAATAACAAATTTGTAGCCTTTTTTTTAGGTGAACAACTTTTGTCTATTAATCTTTTTTCGTATCTTGTATAGTTTGACCGAAAAATTGAATTTTTCATTATTTTTTCTGTGATCAAAATTTTAATTTTTAATTTCTCGAAAAATTAAAAAAGTTGTTATGACAATATTTTAGGGTGTTCAAAAATAAACGTTTTTCACCTCTTGACTTTTTTTCATATCGTGTGTTCTTTGGCTTAAAATATTCATTTTCGTTTGATTTTTTAAATTTTGTAAATGCTATAACTCTAATAATTTTCTATTTATTAAAAAAGTCATGAGGATGAATTGTTTGGCTTACTAATCAACTTTTTGAATTTTGATCTAAAATGGCTGGCTCGCAAAAGTCATTTTTGACATAAAAAAAACCTTCTCATTGATGAGAATGTAAAAAACTGAAAGAATTTAAGAACAAAATTTTATTTTGGAGGATTTACACAAATTTTAGAGAAACTTTAAATTATTTTTAAACATATTTTAAACTTAGGAAAAGAATCGTAATTTATTAGTTCAATCTTGACAAGATTTTGAAAACTTCTTAGCAAAATGAAGATTTTTGAAGATTTAAAAAAAAAAGAAGCTTTCGAAGAACTTTAAAAGGTTTCAAGGAAATACAAAATTTTCTTAAAATTCCTGGGAAAATATTAAATGATTCTTGATTTTGAAAAATAACATTTCAAATCATTTTTAAAAAATGTTGAATAAATCTGGAAGGCCTGAAGTCAACTTTTTTCATTTTAAAAGATTTTTTTAACAATTTAGGAAAAACTTGAATCATTTGAAAAAATATTCAGAAGTTTTGAAAAAATTCCAAAAATTAATTTAAATTTGAAAATAATTTTAAAATTCTTAAACAGAATGTTGTTTTTTGAAGATTTCAAAATGAAATTTTGAAACTTTTTAAGGATTTTGAAAGTTTTGAAGACAATAAAAAAAATCCAAAAATTCCAGGGAATACTTTAAATGATTCTTTTTCTTTAAAACGTATTTTTAAAGAATATTTGGAAAGATTTTTAAACTATTAAAAAAATTATCAAAAATGAATCTTGAAGATCTAAAAATAATTTGTTTTATTTTGTAGAACGTTTAGAAGTCTTGTAAAGATGTAATAAAATTTGATTCAAAATTAAGATTTTTTTAAGATTTCGAAGCTTTTCCAGAATTTTAAAAGGTATCAAGAAAATGAAAAAACTTTTCTAAAGATTCCTTGGAAAATTTTTAACGATTTATTATTACGTTAAATACATTTTTAAAGTTTTGAAAGACTTTTCTAAATTTTAGGAATAACTTGAGTTGTTTTAGAAAATGTTTGAAAATTCATTCATTTTCAAAGAAAAGCTAAATTTTAAACTAAAGAGGTGAATCTTCAAAAAATTTGAATTTTTAACAAACTAGTTCCACTTTTAACCAAGTAGTTTAATTTTTTACTACAAAAAAATGAATTTTTAACCAAATAGTTAATTTTTCAACCAAAGAAATGAATTTTCGTAAAAAAAAAGTTTAATTTTTAAACAAATAGTTAAATTGCATTTTTAACAAAAAAGGATAAATTAATAAAACCAAAAGAGAGGAATTTTTAATAAAATACATGAATTTTCAACTAAAAAAGATCAATTTTCGATAAAAAATATCAATTTTTAACCGAAAATGGAATATTTACAATTACATTACATGGCCAACGGCCATGCCACGCTGAAAAAAACCAGTTCTCGTCAGATCACTGAAGTTAAGCAGCGTGGGGCGCGGTTAGTACTTGGATGGGTGACCATTCGAGAATACTTTGTGCTGTTGGCATATTATGGGTGTGGTGAGCCCAAACTTGTAGTTATTTATAACTACAAGAAAACTATCCACCTGGAAACACTACCCGAATCGGGTAGTGTCACGCCTACCCTGAAAGGGAAATGGCTTAATGGTATGCATTGCTAGTTAAAAAAAATTAATTCTAAACCAAAAAAAAAGAGAATTTTCAACAAAAAAATAGCTATATTTTCAACAAAAGTGATCAATTTTAAACTAAAAAAGAAGAATTTTTAACCAAATAGTTGAATTTTCAACCAAAAAGATAAATTTCTCAGCAAGAAGATAATTGTTTCACCAAAAAACACGAATTTTCAACAAAATACATTAATTTTTAATAAAAAGATTTAATTTTAAAGACAAACAGACGACTTATCTACAAGACGATTGAATTTTCAACTCGAAAATATTATTTTTTAACAAAACCGTTAATTTTCAACGGCATATTTTAATTTTCTACCAAATTGTTGAATCCGCAATAAAACTATTATCTTTCAATCAAAAATGGAAACATTACGCTGTTAGTTAAAAACATTAATTATCAACAAAAAAAAACGATTTTTCAACAAACTGGTTCAACCAATAAGATGATTTTTTAACCCGGAAGTTTAAAAAAGATTAATTTTGAATCGAATAGTTAAATTTTCATAAAAATTGTTACATTTTAAACCCAAAAAGACGAATTATATACAAAACGGTTGAATTTTGAACCCGAAAATATAATCTTTAACAAAAGAAGTTAATTTTCTACCGAAAAGTTCAATTTTCATCAAAATAGTTTACTTAAAAGAAGCTAATTTTCAACAGAATATTTTAATTTTCTACCAAATTGTTGAATCCTCACCAAATCAGGTTAATTCAGACCCAAACAGTTGCACTTTCAACCAAAAATGGAAAAGTTGTTTAGACAGGCTAGAAAAATGGGATTTTTCAAAATAAAAATAAAATTTTAATGTACATCAAACCGGCTTCATTTCCTTGTATTATTACAATTTTTAAAATAAAAATAACTCTTTTTTTTAGTAAAAAAAAAAGAATAAAAAAAAGAAGTTATTTTTAGGCTGCGTCTACTCGTCCCGAATTTCGGGAAAAATAGCATTTTTCTTAATTTTGGGCTAGTCGTCCCGAATTTCGGGACGACTAGCCGGAAATCAAGATAAATGCTAGTCATCCCGAAATTCGGGACGACTAGCCGGAAATCAAGGTAAATGCTAGTCATCCCGAAATTCGGGACGACTAG
The DNA here is from genome assembly GCA_932195095.1 of Andricus curvator. Lineage (NCBI taxonomy): Eukaryota > Metazoa > Arthropoda > Insecta > Hymenoptera > Cynipidae > Andricus > Andricus curvator. The sequence continues at coordinate 369,448 of CAKNYM010051843.1, read as the reverse complement.
CCTATCTTTACCATTTGGCTAGTCAT
>CAKNYM010051843.1:337884-360014 GCA_932195095.1 Andricus curvator | reverse complement strand
AATTATCTACAAAACGGTTGAATTTTCAACCCGAAAATATGATTTTTTGACAAACAAAAAATTAATTTTTAACCAAAAAGTTAAATTTTCATAAAAATAGTTTAATTCAAAAAAATAGTTAATTTTCAACCACATATTTTAAATGTCTACCAAATTGTTGAATCCGCAAATCAACTAGAAAAGATCAATTTTCAATAAAAAAATCAATTTTCAACCAAAAATGGAACAGCTACATTGTTAGTTAAAAAAATTAATTCTCAACAAAAGAAAGAGAATTTTCAAAAAAAATAGTTACATTTTCAACAAAAAAGATAAATTTCCAACAAAGTAGCTGAATTTCTGACCAAAAAAGATGACTTTTCAACTAACTAGTTGCATTTTCAACACAATAATAAAATTTTCTACCAAAAAACACAAATTTTCAACATAATACATCAATCTTCAAGAAAATTTTTGAATTTTAAAGCCAAAAAGACGAATTTACCTACAAAACGATCAAATTTTCAACCCGAAAATATAATTTTTCAACAAACAAAAAAATTAATTTCCCACCAAAAAGGTTAAATTTTCATAAAAATACTTTAATTTAAACAAAAGATAAATTTAAACCAAATATTTTTAATTACTGCCAAATTGTTGAATCCTCAAACAAACCTGGTTAACATAGAGTAAAACAGTTGCATTTTTAACTAAAAAGTATGAATTTTCATCCAAAAAGATTAATTTTCGAGCAAAAAGCACTAATTTTCAATAAAAAATATCAATTTTCATCCACAAATGAAGCAGTCACATTTTTATTTAAAAACATTGATTCCGAAAAAAATTAATTTTCAACAATATTGTTAAATTTTAAATCCAAAAAGACGGGATTTCTGGAAAACGGTTGAATTTTCAACCCGAAAATATGATTTTTGACAAACAAAAAATTAATTTTTAACCAAAAAGTAAAATTTTCATGAAAAAAGTTTGATTTAAAAAAAATAGTTAACTTTCAACCGCATAGTTTAAATTTCTACCAAATTGTTGAATCCTCAAATTTTCAACTAGAAAAGTTCGATTTTCAATTTAAAAAAATCAATTTTCAACCAAAAATGGAACAGTCACATTTTTAGTTAAAAACATTGATTATCAACCGAAAAAAAATTAAGTTTCAACAAAATTGTTGAATTTTAAAGCCAAAAAGACGAATTATCTACAAAACGGTTAATTTTTAACCCGAAAATATGATTTTTTGACAAACAAAAAATTAATTTTCAACCAAAAAGTTAAATTTTTATAAAAATAGTTTATTTAAAAAAAAATAGTTAATTTTCATCCGCATATTTTAAATTTCTACCAAATTGTTGAATCCTCAAATTTTCAACTAGAAAAGTTCAATTTTCAATTAAAAAAAATCAATTTGCAACCAAAAATGGAACAGCTACATTGTTAGTTAAAAAAATTAATTCTCAACAAAAAAAAAACGAATTTTTAACAAAATATTTGCATTTTCAACAAAATAATAAAATTTTCAACCAGCAGATGAATTTTCCAGCGAAAAGATAAATTTTCGACCAAAAATTTACAAATTTTCAACAAAATACATCAATTTTCAAGAAAATTGTTGAATTTTAATGCCAAAAAGACGAATTACCTAAAAAACGGTCGAATTTTCAACCCAAAAATATGATTTTTTGACAAACAAAAAATTAATTTTCCACCAAAAAGTTAAATTTTCATAAAAATAGTTTAATTTCAATAAAAGATAATTTTTAACCAAATATTTTTAATTTCTTCCAAATTGTTGAATCATCAACCAAACCAGGTCAACATAGAGTAAAACAGTTGCATTTTTAACTAAAAAGTATGAATTTTCATCCAAAAGGATTAATTTTCTAGCAAAAAGAGTCACCTTTTTAGTTAAAAACATAGATTATCAACCGAAAAAAATTAAGTTTCAACAAAATTGTTGAATTTTAAAGCCAAAAAGAGGAATTATCTAGAAAACGGTTAAATTTTCAACCCGAAAATATGATTTTTTAACAAACAAAAATTAATTTTTAGCCAAAAAGTTAAATTTTCATAAAAATAGTTTAATTTAAAAAAAATAGTTCATTTTCAACCGCATATTTTAAATTTCTACCAAATTTTTTGTTTGTTGAAAAAATTGTTGAATCCTCAAATTTTCAACTAGGAAAAGATAAATTTTCAAGAAAGTTGTTGAATTTCTAACCAAAAAAAGATAACTTTTTAACTAAATAGTTGCATTTTCAACACAATAATAAAATTTTCAACAAAATACATCAATTTTCAAGAAAATTGTTTAATTTTAAAGCCAAAAAGACGAATAACCTACAAAACGGTCGAATTTTCAAACCGAAAATATGATTTTCCAACAACAAAATTAATTTTCAACCAAAAAGTTAAATTTTCATAAAAATAGTTTGATTAAAAAAAAAATAGTTAATTTTCAACCGCATATCATAAATTTCTACCAAATTGTAGTTCAATTTTCAATAAAAAAAATCAATTTTCAATCAAAAATGGAACAGCTACAGCATTTTCGACAAAAAATATAAATTTTCAACAAAGTAGCTGAATTTCTGACCAAAAAAGATGACTTTTTAACAAACTAGTTGCATTTTCAACACAATAATAAAATTTTCAGCTTCAGCCCTCTGGATGCAAGGAAGGAGGGAAATTAAAAAATAAAAAATTAATTTAATTCTTCCTTTCTTTTAATTAATTTTATCTTTTGATATCTATTTATTTTTAGAGCATAAATGTGTGTAGGAAATAAAAAAGACGTATTTCCATTTTTTCCCCTTGTCAAACTGCCGGAAGCTTCAATGTATATATGTTGTTATAAAAAATGTCAAACTTTCCGGTCATGACGAAGAGAGTGTTTAACCATGGAACTTGATATATTATTTTAGCTTCGGATTCACACAAAAGGTCCTTTGTTTTGTTTATTTTACTTGGTACTCCTTATCCTCCTCGCATTTCCAGATATTCTTGCTTCCTTCCTGTATCTTGTCTTACAGCCCCAAGTCCCCATAAGAATTTTTTTTTTTTTTGAGAAACGGGAAATATTTTCAAGTAGAGAATATTCGTTATACAGCATTAATTTTGGCCTATCGAAATAGGATTGGAAATTATTTTTTTTAATTTTCATACCCCTTAATGTTTAACACGTATTTCCCATAAGAAACACAGACTTTTTTTGAATTTTATTCGGCGTCGTGAATATTAGGTGAATTGAGGTGAAATTTAATATTTCTACTCACAATTAGCTATAGCAAATAAATATAAAATTGTTTTTTAAATATCACTCCCGTAAGTCTATTTTATAGGAACCCAAAAAAAACCCCATAAGTGAAAAATTTGGTTTGACGAGTTTTTGGCGCTAATTATGATTTTTTGCGGTTTTTTGAATACAAATTGTTTCTAATACATAAAATGGTATTTTCCACTGATAATTAGTTTTTTTAATGAATTGTTTAAACAATTTATTACTGTTTTTAGCAATTTTCTCTTTGCATAGAGTTATAAAGTCGCGGTTTTTTCCGAATTCAACTTATTTTTAACTTTTCAGTTAGATAAAGGCAATAATCAATTATATTTGACAGAAATAATTGTTTGAGCAATTTATTAGTATTTATAATAATATTTTCTTAGATTAATGCTAGAAAGTTGCAGTTTTTTCTTAAATTTTTCATTTTTTGTCCATTTTCCAAATAGAGTGAGGTAATAATTAACTCAAGTTAATCTTTTTTGGTAGAAAATTCATCTTCATGGTTGAAAATTCATTTCTTTGATTGAAAATTTTTTTTTTTAATGAAAAGTTATTTTTTAGCTGAAAATTTAACTATTCCATTTTTTGTCAAAAATCTATCTTCTTTTATAGAAATTTAATCTTCTTGGTTAAAAATTCATCTATTTGGTTAAAAATTTAACTAATTTGTTGCAAATTCATCTATTTTGTTAAAAATTTGTCTTTTTTTGTTGAAAATTAATTTTTTTAACTAAAAATTTAACTCTTCTGTTTATTGTCAAAAAATCTTTTTTGATAGAAATTTAATCAATGCTAGAAAGTTGCAGTTTTTTCTAAAATTTTCAACTTTTGGTGCATTTTTCAAATAGAGTGAGGTAATAATTAATTCAAGTTCATCTTTTTTGGTAGAAAATTCATCTTCTTGATTGAGAATTCATTTCTTTGATTGAAAATTTTTTTTTTAATACAAATTTTTTTTTTAACTGAAAATTAAGAATTTGAAATAATTAGACCCGAAAAGTTTTAATTAGTTTTTTTTTAACTATGCCATTTTTTGTCAAAAATCTATCTTTTTTTATAGAAATTTAATCTTCTTGGTTAAAAAATCATCTATTTGGTTAAAAATTTAACTATTTTGTTGCAAATTCATCTATTTTGTTAAAAATTTGTCTTTTTTTGTTGAAAATGAATTTTTTTAACTATAAATTTAACTCTTCTATTTATTGTCAAAAATTTATCGTTTTTGATAGAAATTTAATTAATGCTAGAAAGTTGCAGTTTTTTCTAAAATTTTCCACTTTTGATCCATTTTTCAAATAGAGTGAGGTAATAATTAATTCAAGTTAATATTTTTTGGTAGAAAATTCATATTCTTGGTTGAAAATTCATTTCTTTGATTGAAATTTTTTTTTATTGAGAATTTTTTTTTTTAACTGAAAACGTAACTATTCCAATTTTTGAGAAAAATCTATCTTTTTTTATAGAAATTTAATCTTCTTTGATAAAAATTTAATTAATGCTAGAAAGTTACAGTTTTTCCTAAAATTTTCCACTTTGGTCCACTTTTCAACTACAGTGAGGTGATAATTAATTCAAGTTAACAAACATAATTGTTTTAACAATTAATTATTTGTTTAAAGAATATTCTCTTTGAATTATGTTAGAAAGTTGAGGTTTTTTCGAAATTTTCAACTTGTTATCTACTTTTCAATTAGGGCAAAGTAAAAATAATGCAATTTAACACAGATAATTGTTTAAACAAATTATTATTTCTTATAACTATCTTCTCCGACGGTTTTTCCGAAATTTTCAGCTCTTCTTTGAATTTTTAGTTAAGAACAAATAATAATTAATAATATTAATTTTTTAAAAAGACTCTCAGTAACTACTTCAAAGAAAATTTACATTTAATATGATCCATGTATAGAAAATTTGAAGAATATTTCAAATATATGTTTTATTTAAGAAAAATATATCCACAAAAAAGAAAGAGATTGTTTGGAAAATTTTCCTCTTTATTGTTTATTTATAATTTGTTTCTAACTAGGAAGCAAAAGCAAAGTAAAAAATTTCAGAAAAAAACGGAACTTTCTAGCAATTATCTAAGAGAAGGTATTTATAAACAATAATAAATTTTTTAAACAATTATGTTTGTTAAATTGCATTAATTATTGCCTCACTAAGTAAAAAGTTTATACAAAAAGTGGAAAATTCCAGAAAAAACTATCAACCATTACTATAAGAGAAGATAGTTATAAACAATAATAATTTGTTTATAGAATTATCTTTGTTAAATTTCATTAATTTTTACCACACCCTAAGTAAAAAGTGGACAAAAAGTTGAATATGTCAGAAAATACCGCAACTTTCTACCATTACTAGAGAAGATAATTATAAACAATAATAATTTGTTTAAACTATTATGTTTGTCAAATTGCATTATATTTACCTCGCTCTAAGATCTAAGTGAAAAGTAAACAAAAAGATTAATATTTCAGAAAAAACAGCAAACTTTTTTGCGTTATTTGAAGAGAATATTATTAATAATAATATTAAATTGTTTAAACAATTATGTTTGATAACTTGAATAACCTCACTCTGATAGAAAAGTTGACAAAAAGTGGAAAATTAAAAAAAAATGCATCTTTCTATCATTATTCTAAGAGAATATTATTGTTAAACAAATAATAAATTGTTTAAACAATTATTTATGTTAAATTTGATTGATTTTTGCCTCGCTCTAACTGAAAAGTTGAAAATCAGTTGAATAATTCTGAAAAAATCGAGACTTTCTAAATCTATTCTAAGAAAAAATTGCTAAATGCAATAATAAATTGTTTAAACAATTTACATAAACATATAATTATCAGTAGAAAGTAGTATTTTATGTATTATAAACAATTTGTATGAAATAAAACGCAAAAAAAAATAATTTAAAGCGAGACAGTAATCAATTGAATTTAACAAAAATAATTGTTTAATAATTTATTATTATTTATAACAATATTCTCTCAGAATAATGCTAGAAAGTTACGTTTTTTTACTTTCCCACTTTTTGTCCCCTTAACAATTAGATTGAGGTAATAATTCATTGAAGTTGACGAAAAAAATTGTTTAAACAATTTATTATTATTTTTAATAATGTTCTCTTCGAATAATGACAAAAAGTTGCGTTTTTTTTTAAATAATTCAACTTCTTGTCCACTTTTTGTCTAGAGATGTAATTTATTTATTTTTTTCATGTAATTTATCAAATATAATTGTTTAAACAAATTATTATTTATAACTATCTTCTAGTATATCAATGCTAGATAGATGCGGGTTTTTTCTGAAATTTCAAACTTTTTGTCCACTTTTCACTGAATGAGGTAATAATTAATTCAAGTTAACAAACATCATTATTTAAACAATTTAATATTGTATTATATTTCCTTGGAGTAATGCTAAAAAGTTCCGGTTTTTTCTGAAATTTTTTATTTTTCCTGCTTTTTACTTAGAGTGTGGTAATAATTATTCAAGTAAATTTAAAAATAATTATTTAAACAATTTATTCATGTTTTTTAACAAATTTCTCTTTAGAGTAATGCTAGAATGTAGCGTTTTTTCTAAATTTTTCAACTTTTTTTAAAATTTTCTGTTAGAGTGTATAATTAATTAATGCAATTTTATAAACAAAATTGTTTACACAATTTATTATTGTTTATAACTATCTTCTTCTATAGTAATTCTTGATAGATTTGTGTTTTTTTCTGAAATTTTCCCATATTTGTCCACTTTTCAATTACAGTAAGGTTAACAAAAATAAAAAAATAAAATTAACAAAAATTATTATTATTTATTATTATTATTATATATAAAAAGTATTATTATTTTTAATAATACTCTCTTTGAATAATGCTAGAAAATTACGGTTTTTTCTCAAATTTCCCAAATTTTTTCAGCTTTTCACACGGCTAACAAACATAATTTAAACAATTCATTATTTTTTATAACTTTGTTAATAAAGTTAATAAAGTTTTTTTTTAATTGTGAATATTTTTTTCTAAAATGTTAAAAATCATTAAATTACCAAATTATTATTAAATTACACTATACTTTGTAGCAATTATTAATTCGATTCCAAATTTTTATTTGAGGCTCTGCAATAAACTTCGTGTTGTAATTCAAAACAAAATAATACTTAAAAAATGATTCATATTCATGTTCATTCATTATTTTTTCATAAATAAAAAGTGGACAAAAAGTTGCAAATTTTAAAAAGTTGAAAAGTTGAATTTTCAAAAAACTGCAAAAAAATCATAATTGGCGCCAAAAACTCGTAAAACCAGATTTTTCACTTATAGGGTTTTTTGAAACCCTATCAAACAGACTTAGGGGGGTGATATTTAAAAAATAAGTTCTGATTCGTATTCTATGGCTAATTTTACTCAATTCACCTAATATTTACAATTCTGAACAAAATTTATAAAAACGTACTTTTACATTCTCATCATAATGAGAAAGTATTGGTTTTATGTGAAAAATGACTTTCGCGGATTCCATCAAATGTCGACGTTTTGAGGCCCCCTGAGTCAGAAAAAATGGTTTTTACGTCGGTGTCTGTCTGTCTGTCGTTGTCGTTGTCGTCGTCGTCTGTATATCGGATAACTTTTGAAAGACTAATCGGATTAGATTGTGCTTTGGCACACAGTTTCAGGGGGCAAAAAGAGGAATCGAGTTCGTTAACCAGCCATTTTGGATAAAAATTCAAAAAGTTAGAGCATTTTCTAAAATTTTTAGACCACTTTTTTCCAAATTTCAAAATTATATGTGCGGGCGCTTATAGTACTCGAAAATCTAAACAATTTATCCTTACGATTTTTTTTGATAAAAAGAAAATTGTCCAAGTTACAGCATTTTCAAAATCCCCCCAAAAAAGCGAAAAACACGTGTTAAACTGCATGGGACTTGCGGAACCTCTAAATATATTTTTTTTCAAAAAAAGAACGGATTTATTTTCAGTAAAATTTGGGCGCTATATGCATGAAAATTGGAGAAAAAAAATTCCCATGCTATTTTGGACCATCCTATACATCTATTTCCTAAAGACCTAAAATATATATTGTATACAAATTATACATTTTTAAACATTCATACATTTATTTTCAGACAGTAAAAAACTTTCTTACATTATTTTATACAAATATGTTGCATATATATGTTAATAAAATGCAAAAAATAGCTTACAAACTAATGACTTTTGATTGAAAATTAGTTAAAAATATTATTCAAATATAAGTTAGTGGCGATTTTATATTAAATAATAATAATAATAATAATAATCGAATTGCGGTTACATGATTGAAACTATCGCAATCATACTATCAGAATAAATAACATATTTTCTCGTAAGTCAGATTATGCATTATTTTATAAATAAAATATATTTAAATAAATATACGTTCTTAATTTTCACGTAAAATATATAAAGCGATAGATTTTTTGGCGCAATCTATTTGGCAGAATTATTTGGTTTTGGTTTTGGTGATATGGTCAGTAGTGCGGAATATGTGAATCGTGATTATCGCGCGTCAACAGATTTTGATGATCCAAATGATGAAGGTTTTGCACTCTGTGAGGATTTTGATGACTCTGGTATTCTGGTATTCTAGGAGAAATTGACGAAGTAGATGACATATCACAATCGCCATTCGTCGTAACTGGTAGGCCAGCACTTTGAATTGCAAACGGCCATGACTGAAAGGTGAATAATATTTTATTATCATTAACATAAATTATGTAACACATTTTTTGCATTTTTAACCAAAAAGGATGAATTTTCAAAGAAGAAGATTAAACGCTACTCCCAATATAGGTCGCATGAACTATTTCTGTTGGATTTGGACGCATGACGCAACCTGATGCAACTAACGCGCTGAGAGTGCGGCCCTCGAGCTGTTTGTCACGCTTGACTGAGCACATCCTCTTTTTCAGCCCCGCGGCTTCTCTTATCGCGAAACTGCAGAGGCCTTGAAATATCTTAAACTGGGAGGTCTTATATCGGGAGTTAAATTTTCAACCGGAGATGAATTTTCAACTAACATGATGAATCTTTAAAAAAAATGCATTTTCAAGAAAAGAGTTCAAGATTCCACCAAAGAGTTGATTTTTCAATCAAAATGTTGATTAATTTTCTAAAAAGAAAAGATTAATTAGCAACAAATTACTTGAATTTTCAAACAAGTACTTGAATTGTTAAGTAAAAAAGATGAAGTTTCAACCAAATAGTTGAATTTTCAACCAAAAATGAAATAGATATATTTTCAGTTTAAAAAATTAATTTTCAACGTTTTTTCAATCAAATAGTTAAATTTGTAACCAAAGAAATGAATCTTCAACTAAAACAATGATTTTTTGACAAAGTAGTTCAACTTTCTACCAAGTTGATGGATCTTCTACCAAAAAAGATGACTCTGTTTTTTTAATATTTCGATACCTCTGGAAATATTTATAAATCCATTGAAATTTTTAAAATCCCCAAAATCTTTAAAATTCTTTGAAACTACATGAAATTCTTGAAAATCTTACCAAATTCGTTGACATTCATTTAACATTTTTGATATCTCTTAAAATTCTATGCCTTTTAAAATAACTTAAAATCTTTGAAATTCTTTTAATTCTTTTATAACATTTAAAAATCTAGAAATCCGTGTAAATCCCTGGAAATAAAATTTAATTCATTCCGCAAAAAATCAATCATTTGAAATCCCTTGAATATAAATTAAATTAAACTTATTCATTGAAGTTTTATGGAAAAACGTTCAAATCCCTAGAAATCTTTAAAATCTTTTGAAATGCTTGAAGATTTAATGAAATCCTTAAAGCTTCTGAACTTCCTTGATATACCCTAAAATGCCTTGAAACCTTTGGAATCACTAGAAATCTCTTAAAATTTAATTTTTTTTCAAAAATGCACTAGAAGTCCCTTAAAATCTTTGGAAATCCTACCAAATTCTTTTAAATCCCGTGACATTTTTTTAATTTTTTGCAAACCTTTGGAATTCGCCGAAAATGTTTGGAAATCTTTCAAATTAAAAAAACTAAATTACTAAATTAAATAATTAATAAATAATGAAATAAAAATAAAATAAAATTAGTTGAAATATTTAGAAATCCTAACAAATTTATTAAAAACCTTCAAATCCGTGGAAGTCCTTCGAAATTTGTTAAAATCCTTTGCAATCCCTTAAAACCTCCTAATATGTTTGGAAATTTTTTCAATCTCGTAAAATTTTTATGAAATCTGACGAAATCGCTTAAAATACGTGAAAATTCTCTGTAATCTCTTTGAATTCTTTGAAATCCCTTGAAATCTTTGGAAATGTAAGGAATTCCTTGAAATTTAATTTATTTGATCAAATTCTCTAGAAATTTCTTGAAATCTTTGGAAATCCTAAAAAATTCTTTTAAATCCCTTGACATTTTTTAAATTTCTTGAAATCCTTTGGAATTCCTTACAATCACCGAAAATGTTTGGAAATCTTCAGAATTAAAAGAAAAATCATTACAATGAATAATTCATAAATAATAGTAAATAAATAATGAAATAAAAATAAAATAAATTTAGTTGAAATATTTATCAATCCCCAAAAATCCTTGAAATCCATGGAAGTCCCTCGAAATCTTTGGAAATCCTACAGAATTCTTTGAAATCCCTTGACACTTTAAAAATTTCTTGAATTCTTTTGGAATTCCTTATAATCGCCGAAAATCTTTGGAAATCTTCAAAATTGAAGAAATTGAATTTATAAAATAAATTATTCATAAATAATAATTAATAAATAATGAAATAAAATAAAAAATTAGTTGAAATATTTAGAAATCCATAGAAATCCTTTTAAATGCCTTAAAATCCGTGGAAGTCCCTCGAAATTTGTTAAAATCCTTTTGAATCCCTTAACACCTCCTAATATGTTTGAAAATTTTTAAAATCTCCTAAAATGTTGATGAAATCTGACGAAATCGCTTAAAATACGTGAAAATTCTCTGGAATTCCTTAAAATTTTTTGAAATCCCTTGAAATCTTTGGAAACGCAAAGAATTTCTTCAAATTTATTTTATTTGATAAAATTCACTAGAAATTCCTTGAAATCTTTGAAAATCACTTTCATATTCGCCTCTTTTTATCTTTTTAAGGAATATCTATTTTTCTCCTGTTTTCAAGAAATTTCCCCTTTTTCTCGATTTTCCGCTTAAACTTTTGTTTTGGTTCTAAATTCTACTATTTGGTTCAAAATTTAATTATTTTCTTAAAAATGCAACTATTTTGTTCAAATGTCATCTTTGGTTCAAAATTTTTATTTTTTAGTAGAGAAATAATCTTCTTGATTGAAAATTCATCTTTTTCGTTAAAAGCCGTCTCTTAGGTTCAAAATTTAACTATTTTTCGAATATTCGTACTTTTTGATTGCGTTCAACTATTTTTGATACAAATTTAATATATTTTGGTTAAAATATCATAAATTACACTTTTTTCAAATACATGGTTGAAACTTGAACTACTTTATTAAAAATCAATTTTTTTGTGTAGATTCATAATTTTAGTTGAAAATTCATCTTTAGAGTGGAAAATTTAACCAGGTTTTTAAACTGAAAATATAAATAATAACTATTCCATTTTTGGTTAAAAATTTATATTTTCAATGAAAAATTGATCTTTTCTATTTGAAAATTTAACTATTCGGAAAATGCATGTAATTTGTTGAAGATTCAACTATTTTGCTGAAAATTCGTCTTCTTTGGTTGAATTCAATTGTCTTGTAGAAAATACGTCTTTTTTGTTTGAAAATTCATCTCTTCGTAGATACCATCTTTTTGGTAAAAAATTTAACTGTTTTGTGGAAAATTCATCTACATATTTTATAAAAAATTCGTCTTTTTGGGTAGAAAATTAATCTTCTTTTTTGAAAATTTATCTTTTTGGCTGTAGATGCATCTATTTTGTTAAAAATTCGTCTTTTGTGGTTGAATTCAACTACTTGAAGATTCCTTTTCTTGTTGTTGAAAATTAATTATTAAATTGAATATTTTGCTATTCCATTTTTACTTGAAAACTTATCCCTTTTAGTTGAAAATTCAACTACTTGATTGATAACAACAAATATAATAATAAAATGAATTTTCAACAAAGTTGTTCAATTTTCAACCAAAAATATGAATTTTCAACCAAGAAGATTGATGTTCTACTAAGAAAGATGCATTTTTGAAAAAATACGTGTATTTTCAACAAAATTCTTAAATTTTAAAGCGAAACAGACGAATTATCTACAAAAAAGTTTAATTTTCAACCCAAAAATATGATTTTTCAACTAATAAGTTTAATTTTCAACCAAATAGTTTAATTTTCTACCATATTGTTGAATTTTCTAGTGAAAAAGATGAATTTTCTACAAAACTGTAGAATTTTGAACATAAAAGTTAATTTAAAAACAAATAGTTGAATTTTCAAATATAATAATAAATCCTTAATAACATTTTTTTTTTACAAAGTAGTTCAATTTTAAATAAAATAATCGACTTTTAAAAAAAAAGATGACGTCTCAGCGAAGCATGTTACAATTGACATTTCAACTAAACAATTGCATTTTTAACCAAAAAGGATAAATTTTCAACCAAGAAGATTGAATTTCTACCAAGAAAGACGAATTTTCCACAAAATACATGAATTTTCAACTAAAAAGTTGAACCTTCAACTAAAGAAAAATAATTTTTAACGAAATAGTTAAGTTTTTAACTGAAAAAGATACATTTTCAAAAAAATGGAATAGTTTAATAATCAGTTTGAAAAATTTATTTTCAACCAAACGTGGGACGAATTTTCATCAAAATAGTTCAATTTTCAAACAAAGAGATGAACCTTCAAATAAAAAAATTAATTTTCTACAAAGTAGTTGAATTTTAGATAAAAAAGATGACTTTGTAACAATATAGTTGCATATAAAGTTGGATTTTCTTATTGGATTTAAGTTCTAAATTTTATCTAAGTTCCTAAAATTATTTCCACTTATACCCCCCCCCCCCCCCTGGTGAAAACCTCAGTTTACCCCCACCTCCCTAAATCTGGTAACGTAGTTTATGGAAAGTACCGCCAGGCCTCTTTTTCTTTTAGAACTTTAAGGTGCCTCAAACGAGTCGGTTTTTAGAATAATACAAAATACGGCTTCAAGGATGAATTGTTTGATGAAATATTTTTACCACATAATCTGAAGGCTTATACATGTGTATTACTAGAGCCCTTTTTCGAAAAATAGTCTTGTTGTTTTTTTTATTTTTTTTTTAATTGAAAATATGCTGAATTTTCTGCGCCTGGAAACGGGCAACGCGCCACAGCACAGTGAAAAAATGACATTTTTGGTTCAAAATATCGTACAGCCCACAAATATTGACCGATTTGAACCAAAAAAAATTTTTTGAAAAGCTGATAAGATTTTCAAAAAAATTATCGAGCCTGATTTTCAAATCAGGCTTTCAATTTTTTTATAAATAAACAAATACGACCAAAAAATGGCAATTTTTTTTATTTGACGTACCCGGTGCTCGTCAATAACAGAAAAATTGTTGAAATCGCCTTAATTGCATAGAGTAACATTAGTTAAAGATGTTCCAATATTATATAATGAACAGCAAAAATTGTTATAAACAAATTATCTGTTGAAAGAATGTTTTCTACGATTTTCCATATTTTTACATTTTTTCAAGATATATTGAAAGAACTTTGGATAAAGACAATATAAAGATGAAGAAATTTCTTCTTGAGATTATTATTGTTAATATTATAAACAAATGCATTAATCAGGCATTTTTCCCCAGAAAAATTCGTTTTTTTCTATATCATTTTTTTTAAATTAGGGACTTTATGATAATTTTAGCAAAATACATAGTTTATTGATTAATTATATACTTTTTGAAAAACAAATTTAATAAACAAATGCATTATTCGGGCATCTGTCGATGGAAAAATTGTTTTTTTTTTCGAAGTCAGTCTTTTTTATTGGGAACTTAATGATAATTTCATTAACACTCAAACTTAGTTGATAAATTCTATGATGTTTTGAACAAATATAATAAACTTATGCATTATTTGGGTACTTGTCGACGAAAAAGTTTTTTTTCTTCAATCTCAGTCCTTTCAGTTTAAGTTTCTTTTTACTTACATTCCCAATTAGAAAGACTGACATCGAAAAAAAACAACAATTTTTCCATAGACAGATGCCCAAATAATGCATTTGTTTAAAAAAAAAACATACAATTTATCACCTAATTATGAATTTTGCTGAAATTATCATGAAGTTCCCAATTAAAAAGACTGACATTGAAAAAACGAATTTTTCCGTCCACAGACGCCCGAATAATGCATTTGTTTGTTAAATTTGTTTAAAAAAATAATAAAACTTATCAACTCATCACGAATGTTGCTGAATTTATCATAAAGATCCCAACTAAAAAGTCTGACATCGAAAAAAAAGAATTTTTCCCTCGAAAGATGCCCCAATAATGCACTTTTTTATTAAGTTTAATTATAAAATTGATTAAAAAGTTATGAATTTTGCTGAAATTATAATAAAGTTCCCAATTTAAAAAGTGGACATCGAAAAAAACAAATTTTTCTGTCGACAAATGGCTGATTATTGCATTTGTTTACTAGATTTGTTTAAAAAATCATAAAATTTATCAACTAATTATGAATGTTGCTGAAATTGCCATGAAGTTCCCAACTGAAAGAACTGTTGTTAAAAAAAAATTCTGCCGACAAATGCCCGAATAAAGCATTTGTTTTTTAAATTTGATATAAAAAATCATGACATTAATCAACAAATTATGAATTTTTCTTAAATTATTATAAAGTTTCTAATTTCAAAAAATGACATAGAAAAAAACTAATTTTTCTATCGAAAAATGCCTGATTAATGCATTTGTTTATTAAATTTGTTTATAACATTAACAATAATAATCTCAAGAAGAAATTTCTTCATTTTTATATTGTTTTTATCAAAAATTCTTGCAAAGTAACTTAAAAAACGTAACTTTATGGAAAATCCTAGAAAACACTCTTTCAACAAATAATTTGTTCATAAAAAATTTGTTTGTTTATTATAATATATTGGAACATCTTCAACTAGTGTTACTCTATGAAATTTAGGCGATTTCAACAATTTTCCTGTTATTGACGAGCACCAGGAACCTCAAATAGAAAAAATGGCCATTTTTTCGTCATATTTGTTTATTTATACAAAAAAAAATGAAAGCCCAATTTAATAATCAGGCTCGAAAAATTTAACAAACAAATGCGTTATTCGGGCATCTGTGGACGGAAAAATTGTTGTTTTTTTTCGATGTCAGTCTTTCTAATTGGGAATGTAAGTAAAGAGAAACTTAAACTGAAAGGACTGAGATTGAAGCAAAAAAACTTTTTCGTTGACAAGTACCTAAATAATGCATAAGTTTATTGTATTTGTTAAAGAAAATCATAGAATTTATCAACTAAGTATGAGTGTTAATGAAATTATTATCATTAAGTTCCCAATAAAAAAGACTAACTTCGAAAAAAAAGAATTTTTCCATCGACAGATGCCCGAATAATGCATTTGTTTATTAAGTTTGTTTTTAAAAAAATATAAAACTTATCAACCAATTATGAATTTTGCTGAAATTATCATGAAGTTCGCAATTAAAAAGACTGACATAGAAAAAACCGAATTTTTGTGTCGACAAATGCCTGATTGATGCATTTGTTTATTAAATTTGTTCAAAAAAATCATCAAATTTATCAAAAAATTATTAATGTTGCTGAAAATGTCATGAAGTTTCCACCTGAAGGACTGGAATTGAAAAAAACGAACAATAATAATCTCGAGAAGAAATTTCTTCATCTTTATATTGTTTTTATCCAAAGTTCTTTCAATATAACTTGAAAAAATGTAAAATTATGGAAAATCGTAGGCAACATTCTTTCAACAAATAATTTGTTTATAACAATTTTTTTGTTCATTATATAATATTGGAACATGTTTAACTAATGTTACGCTATGAAACTTAGGCGATTTCAACAATTTTCCTGTTATTGACGAGCACCGGGAACGTCAAATAAAAAAAATTGTAATTTTTTTGTATTTTTGTTTATTTATAAAAAAATTGAAAGCCGAATTTAATAATCAAGCGCCACAACTTTTTTTAGAAATCTTATCAGCTTTTTTCTCAAATTTTTTTGTCCAAATCGCTCAATATTTGTGGGCTGTACGTTATTTTGAACCAAAAAAGTAATGTTTTCCCACTGTGCAGTGGCGCGTTGCCCGTTTCCAGGCGCAGAAGATTCAGCATATTTTCAATTACAAAAAAAAAAGCAGGACCATTTTTCGAAAAAAGGGCTCTAGTCATGCACATGTATAAGCCTTTAGATTATGTGGTAAAAATATAACATCAAATAATTCATCCTTGTGGCCGTATTTTGTATTATTCTAAAAACCTACTCGTTTGAAGCACCTTAAATCTGTTGAAATCCTTTGAAATCACTGAAAATCTTTTGAAAAGTCGTTTACAGTGAAGATAATTGATATATTGTTGATGCGCAATTCTAAATGCATATTTGAAGATTTAAGTGGTTCTAAGAATGAATAGCGTTGAAATAAAATAGGAAGTCGCTAAGGGGGTAACGAGGGACTGACTCGGCAGAAGTGATTTGTCCCACCTGGCTTAGGATAAACACATAGAGGAAGAGCAGAACGAGTAGTTCTGTACTGATTCAGTTATATCTTAAGATTTGACTCGGAGTGAATCCACCTGGAACAATGTTAGTGCAATATTTTTGTCTTGAAATCGCGAACATTTCCAATGGGTAAAAATAACCATCCCTCTGGTGTAAAAATGTTTACCAAAAAGTACAGAAAACTATTTTTACAGGAATCTACAAATAAATACAATAAATTACAACCAAAATTACAAGAAAGTACAACTTTTTTCTATTATTGACGACGATTTTTGTACTTTTTTTGTATTTTTTTGTACATTGTTGTATTTTATTGTAGTTTTAATTTTCTACAAGAATCTACAGGAATTGACAGCTTTTGCAGCCAAAAAGTTGTTCTTTTTCGACCTAGGATGACAAAAATATTTAGAATATTGCAATGAGATAATTTTCAATTAGGATCTGCACATGATCGCTATTACAAGAACGACAAGAATGAAAAATCGTTATTAAAAAAAAAAATCTTACGCTTGAAGTTTTTTTTCAAATATATAGCAATCGATTGGACACCATATATGTCATTTAAAATTATGAAATTGCAATATTTTTTAATATTTCTTATCCTAGGTAGAAAAACAACCACTTTTTGACTGCAAATCAAAATTGAACAATTGAGAAAGAATTGATCACGGTCATTGAAATTAAAAGATTCGAACTCTTGAAAATAAAATTTTTTTCATTTGAAGTTATAAAAACTGAATCGCAAATTAAAACACTCAAAGTGGAATACTTTTGAATTTCAAACTTTTCAAATTAAAGATTAAAAAAATGTTAATTCAAACGTTCAGTAACTTTCGCATGCAAAATGAAAGCTTCAAAAACTTTTCAATTGAAAATTTCTCAATTAAAAGCCGTTAAACTGAAAAATTTCAATTTTTACCTTTTATACATTGTACAGTTTAAATATTTATAAAATATAAAAAGAAATCCACGCTATCATTTTCAATGCTATGAATTTTAAGCAATTTTAAGCTAGAAACATTAATTTATACATTAAAATTTGTTTTGAAATCTTTTGAAATATTTGCTTAAAAGTTTGTTAACAAAAAAAATTTTTAAAATTTTCCAGGAATCTAATAATTTTATTACTTTGGAACTCGAACTTTCCCAAAAATGTTTGGAAAATTTTGCAAAAGTAAAAGAATTACCTCAAAATCATCCAGATTATTTTTTGAAAATTTTGGAAATCTTATTAAATATTCTTTTTAAATTAATTTTTCAAAAAAAAAATTATTCTTAGATTTTCTAGGAATTTTGATAGAAATTTGTTATTCATTCAAACCTTTCAAAATGCTTAAAAAGCTTATAAATTTTGTGTTCCACATCTTCAAAAATCTACATTGTGTTCTAAATGTTTTGAAATCTTTTCAAATATTCTCTTAAAATTAATTTTTCGAAATAAAAAATCATTCTAAATTTTCCCAGCAAAGTTAGGAATTTTTTTTTTATTCTCTCAAAACCTTTAAAGATCAATGAAAAGCTTCAAAATTTTATTTCGAAATCTTCAAAAATCTAAATTTAGTTTTCGAAATCTTTTTCATTTTGAAATTAAGTTTGGATCTTCTCAAAACTTGTAAATATCTCTTAAACTAAATCAAAATTTTTTCAAAGTGACAATTATTCAATTGTTATTTATGCATCAAAATTCAATAATTTTACTTACATATTAAAAATTAGTTAAATAGAATAATTAACATTGTAACGTACAAAGTTTTAATTTAACACTCTGAAATATTAACGATTCAAGGCTTTCTATTTCAAATAATTCAGTTTAAAATTGTGCAGTTTTTAATATTTGATTTATAATTGCTTATTTGAAATGAAAAGTGAAATATTGCTAAAAATTCAAAAAAATGTTTTACTTAATTGAAAAATTTCAAATTGAATGGGTTAAACTGGAATATTTCAGATTAAAACAACATTTAAATAGGATTTGGAATTGAATAAGAGCGTTTAATTTTTTTAATTTTTTTAAAATTAAGAATAGTTTACAAAGTTTCAATCGGACGTTTACATTTGTTTAACTACTGAGGCTTTCAAATTGAAAAATTGAATCGTCCTGTAAAGTCAATTATTGTTCAATATTTAATAATCGAACTACAGTGTAATTGATTATAATAGCAAAAGTTCTTGGTAAAAATAAACAACATAATTTTAAGTGCAGTTTCCCAATATTTCAACTTTTGTAAAATCTTGTAACAAAGTAAAAGAAAAATATTAATATAAAGTTATACAAATTTTTGAATTGTAGAAACTTGTACTTTATTGTTAATTTTTTTACTTTTCCACAAGAAAATACAAGAAAAAAATAGCTATTTAAAATTAACTGAATTTTTTTGTTAAATTTTGTACATTTTTTTTTTACAAAAAAGTACATGTTTTAACAAAAAATTACAGTTGTAGAAATGTTGTACTTTCTTGTAACAATTTTTTCCACAAGGGTCTTTACAATTTACGCGTTCTTTTCTTTTCATTTCCATACATTTCATGCAAAATATGAACACTTTCAAATGACAATATATTTACAAAATATTTTGTAATTTTTGGGTTTACCCAAAACGTACTTAAACAGAAAGTAAAACTATTTTCACTCAGTTAACAGGTTTTGCGATAATTACTGTCTTAGGGGGGTGGGAAGGGTAGAGCAAAATGTGACATCACACATGAAAAAATTAATGTGAATACAAATTGTTTGAAATGATTGAAACCTTTTTTTAATGGAAAATCGAACTATTTTTCTTTGAAAATCAATTGTTTTTTATTAAAAAGTCTACTTTATGTATTTAATTCAAAATTCATCTTTTTTTATCAAAATTCTACTATTTAATTGAAGATTGAACAATTTTGTTGTGAAATCTTCTTTTTTTTTCTTTTTGGTCGAAAATTAATTTTTTTGAATAAAAATTTAACTATTTCATTATTTATTGAAAATTGATCATTTGCAGTTGAATATTTATGTATTCATTGTCAATTCGTCTTTTTGGTAGAAAATTAATCTTCTTAATTGAAAATTGAATTACTAAGTTGTGTCGCTTGGGAGTCAGAAAAATATAATTATTTTTCCTAATCCTCAAAAATTTGTCATTCCTCATTCCCGAACGTAAAAAAACTTGAAATCCAATATCTCTTCATAATTTACAATTACTAGGTTAAAAATTTAACTACTTTCTTAATATTTTATTTTACTGGTTGCAGGTGCATTTTTTTGGTTAAAAATTTAACTATTTTGTTGAAAATTCGTTTTTTTGTTGTTGAAAATAAGCTTTTTCAATTGCAAATTTGACTATTCAATTTTCTGCTGAAAATTGGTCATTTTACTTTAAAATTCAACTATTTGGTTGAAAATTATTTTTTTATTAAAAATTCAACTGTTTCGTAGAAAATTAGTCTTTTTGGTTAAAAACGTAAATATTTTCTTGGGAATCAGTTTTGTTGTTGAAAATCAAATTTTCAAATGAAAATTGAACTATTCCATTACTTGTTGAAAATCAGTTTCTTCTTGAATTAAAAATACATTTTTTTCAACTGCAAGTTTAACTATTCCATTATTTATTTAAAATTGATCGTTTTAGTTGAAAATTCAACAATTTGATTGAAATATGATGTATTTTATTTACAATTCGTCTTTTTGGTAGAAATTTAATATTCTTGATTGAAAATGAAATTAATTGGTTGAAAATTGAACTTTGTTTGAAAAAATCACCTTAATGATTGCAGATCCATTTCTTTGATGGAAAATTTAACTATTTGTTGAAAATTAGTTTTTTTTTATTGAGAATCAATTTTTTCAAGTGCAAATTTAACTAGTCCATTTTTGGTTTATAATTGATCGTTTTTAGTTTAAAATTTAACTATTTGTTTGAAAATTAACTTTTTTGTTAAATATTCAATTGTTTTGTAGAAATTAGTCTTTTTGACTTGCAAATTTAACTATTTTGTTAAAAATTACTTTTTATTGTTGAAAACTAATTTTTTTTAACTGACAATTTCAATATTTCATCATTTGTTGAAAACTGTTAGACTTTAGTTGAAAATTAATGTATTTTGTGGTCAATTCGTCATTTTTGGTAGAAGATGAATATTTTGGAATGAAAATTCAATTAATTTGTTGAAAATTGAACTACTTTGTTAAAAAAAAACACTTCATTGGTTGCAGATCCATCTCTTTGATTGAAAATTTAACTATTTTGTTAAAAATTAGTTTTTTTTTATATTGAGAATCAATTTTTTCAACTGCTAGTTTAACTGTTCCATTTTTTTTGTTTGAAAATTCTTCTGTTTTGTAGAACATTCGTCCCTTTAGCTTGAAAATTCAATTATTTCGTTGAAAATTCGTATTTTTTTGGTTGACTCAAATTATTTTTTATTCAAAATTAAAATATTTTTCAGTTGAAATATCAACTATTATATTTCTCATTGAGAATTAATATTTTTTTATTAAAAATTCAACTTCCTGGTTAAAAGTTGAACTTCTTTGTTAAATGTTGTTAAAATCATTTTAGTTGAAAATTGAACCATTTTGTTCAAAATTAGATTATTTTGTATAAAAATTTAACTATTTTGTTTAAAATCAAACCTTTTTGGACAGAAATTTCTGTTTCTGTCCTGTTTGATTGAAAATTCAACTATCTTCTAAAAAATTTGTCTCTTTGTCTGAAGGATTAAATTATTTGTACGAAAATTCAACTGATTTGTTCAAAATTCGGCTTTTTGGTAATTGCAAATTCATCTTTTCTGGATTGAAAATTCATCTTTTTCGTAGAAAACTTCTTGATTGGAAATTCAACTGTCTTCTACAAAATTCATCTTTTTGTCTTGAAACTTCAAGTATTTGTTTGAAAATGCAACTGTTTTTGTTTGAAGTTTA
Source organism: Andricus curvator (assembly GCA_932195095.1). Taxonomy (NCBI): domain Eukaryota; kingdom Metazoa; phylum Arthropoda; class Insecta; order Hymenoptera; family Cynipidae; genus Andricus; species Andricus curvator. The sequence continues at coordinate 338,114 of CAKNYM010051843.1, read as the reverse complement.
ATCTTTGTTGTCTACAAATTCGACCATTTGATTGAAAATTCATCTTTGTAGGTTGAAAATTCATCTTTTTGGGAATAAAAATTCATCTTTTTGGAACTGGAAATTTATTTTTTTGTAGAAAATTGATCTCTTTTGGTTGAGAGTTATTTTTTTTTTTATCAAAAATTCAACTATTTTGTTGAAAATTCAATTATTTTGTTGAAAATTTAATTATTTTATTGAAAATGCAA
>CAKNYM010051843.1:287146-305304 GCA_932195095.1 Andricus curvator | reverse complement strand
TGAACATTCAATTCTTGAAAATTGAATTATCAACAGTAGAAAATTCAATTTTTGAAAATTAGAGAAAACTAAAGAAAATTGATAATTTAATTAGAAACAGTAGAAAAATCAACTTTTGAAAATAGAAGAGAATTGAAAAATTTAATTATTAACTGCTGAAAATTAAAGAAAATTTTGTATATATTTAAGAAAATTAATCATTGAATTGTCAACATATGATAATTCAATTCTTTAAAATATAGAATATTCAACTATTAAAAATTAAAAGAAATTGAATTTTCAACTGTTGAAAATTCAATTCTTGAACATTGAATATTCAGCGGTTAAAAATGGGGGAAAACTGAATTTTCAGCTGTTGAAAATTAAAGAAAATTGATAATATTGAATTATCAACAGTAAAAAATTTTAAAAAATTAATGAAAATTGATAATTTGAATTAGAAACAGTAGAAAATTCAATTTGTTGAAAATTAGTTCATTTAATTAATTGAACTTTAAAAACTGAAAATCCTACTGTTGATAATTGAAGAAAACTGAAAATTAAATTTTCAACTGTTGAAAACTAAAGAAAATTGATAATTGAATTATCAATAGTAGAAAATTCGAATGTTGTAAATTGAAGAGAATTGAGAATTGAATTATTAACTGCTTAAAATTTAAGAAAATTTGTAAACTGAAGAAAATTGATCATTGAATTTTCAACATACGAGAATCGAATTTTTTCAAAAAAAGAATATTCAACAATTGGAAATTAGAGGAAAATGAATTTTCCACTGTTGAAAATTCAATTCTTGAAGTTTGAATATTCATTGGGTTAAAAATGGGAGAAAACTGAATTCTCAACTGTTGGAAATTAAAGAGAATTGATAATATTCAATTATCAACAGTAGAAAATTCAATTTTTGAAAATTAAAAAAAAATTAAAGAAAATTGATAATTGAATTAGAAACAGTAGAAAATTCAACTTGTTGAAAATTAAAGACGATTGATAATTGAATTATAAACAGTAAAAAATCAATTTTTGAAAATAGAAGAGAATTATCAAACTTAATTATTAACTGCTGAAAATTGAAGAAAATTTATAATTGAACTTTGACAACTGAAAATCCTACTGTTGAAAATTGAAGAAAACTGAAAATTAAATTATTACTGTTGAAAACTAAAGATAATTGATAATTAAATTATCAATAGTAGAAAATTCAAATACTGAAAACTGAAGAGAATTGAACATTTAATTATTAACTGCTGAAAATTGAGGAAAATTTGTAAACTGAAGAAAATTGATCATTGAATTTTCAACATATGAAAATTCAATTCTTTAAAAAATAGATTATTCAACTATTAAAAATTATAAATCTCTATAAAAAATTAGAGGAAATTGAATTTACAACTGTTGAAAATTCATTTCTTGAAAATTGAATATCTATCGGTTAGAAAATGGAGAAAACTTCATTTTCAACTGTTGAAAATTAAAGAAAATTCATAATATTGAATGATCAACAGTAGAAAATTCAATTTTTGAAAATTGAAGAAAATTAAAGAAAATTGATAATTGAATTAGAAACACTAGAAAAATCAACTTGTTGAAAATTAAAGACGATTGATAATTGAATTATAAACAGTGGAAAATTCAACTTTCCAAAATAGAAGAGAATTATAAAATTTAATTATTAACTGTTGAAAATTGAAGAAAATTGATCATTGAACTTTAAAATCCGAAAATTCTATTATTGCAAATTGAAGAAGACTGTAAATTAAATTTTGAACTGTTGAAAATTGAAAAAAAATCTTCATTGTGGTAAAAGCAGTTTTAACTAGCCCGTCTTGTGGCGCCGCAAGCGGCAGAAAATGGAATTTCAAAGTTGGGAAAACGACTCTTCAGGCAACCGACCAATTTTAGTTAGGAAACTTACCTACTGATGATAATATTTAACATCAATTTTACTCACTGGATAAATGTAATTCACGTAATCTGCTATAAAATTTATTTAATTTAATTTAATTTTAAATAAAAACTTTGATAATGGTATTATAATATAATATATCAATTTTATCTGAAAAGATTGATTTTCTACCAAAAAAGGCCGATTTTCAACAAAATAAATAAATATTTAATCGGAAAGTTGAGTCTTTAGCCAACAAAATTAATTTTCTACTAAAAAAGGCGAATTTTCAATAAATTACATAAATATTTAACCAAATAGTTGAATTTTTAAACTAAGAAATATCTGTTTTTAACCAAAAATGCAATAGTTAAATATTTATTGCTAAAAATTACTTTTCAACCAAACAATTCAATTTTCAACAAAGTTTTTAAATTTGCAGTTAAAACATTAGTTTTTACAAGCAAAAACGAAATTTCAACCTAAAAAGATGAATTTTCAACGGAAAATGTAATAGTTAATATTTCAACTGAAAAATATTTATATTTTAAAACAAAAATAGTTTAATTTTCTACTAAAAGAGACGAATTTTCAATCAAATAGTTGAATTTTTTAAATAAAAAAGATCCACTTTTAACCAAAAATGCAATAGTTAAAATTAATTTTCAACAAAAAAACTAATTTTCTACAAAAACGTTGAATTTTCTACCAAATAGTTGAATTTTCAGTTTAAAAAAATAGATTTTGACAAACAAAAAACGAATTTTCAACCTAAAAAGATGAATTTTTTTACAGAAAATGTAATATTTAATATTTCAATTGAAAAATATTTTCATTTTAAAACAAAAATAGTTTACATTTTTACCAAACAGTGACATTTTCAAAAAAATTGATTTTCTACGCAAAAAAAAATAATTCTAAAAAAAAATACATAAATTATAAACAAAACAGTTGAATTTTCGATCGAGAAGATTTATTTTCTGTCAGAAAAGACGAATTCTTAATAAAATAAAAATACATCCACCTTGAAAGAAATAGTTGAATTTGTAACAAAATAAATAAATTTTTAACCGAATAGTTGAATGTTCCACCAAAAACATTAATTTTATACTAAAAAATACGAATTTTCAATAAATTAAATAAATTTTCAACCAAACAGTTGAAATTTTTAGGTAAAAAAGATCAATTTTTAACCAAAAATGCAATAATTAAACTTTTATTACAAAGAATTAATTTTCAGCAAAAATAAAATCTAATTTTCTACAAACCAGCTAAATTTTCAACGAAATAGTTAAATTTTTTACTAATTTGTTGAATTTCCCAGCCAACAGGACGAACTTTTTACAAAACCGTTGAATTTTCAACCCAAAAATATGAATTTTCGAGAAAAAAAAATTATTTTCAACCGAATAGTTAAATTGTCAACAAACGGGTAAAATTTTCATTTAAAAAAATTAATTTTTAACAAAAACAAAGAATTTTTTCAAAATTCATAAATTTTCAACAAAACAGTTGAATTTTCAACCGAGAAGATTATGCTTCAACCAAAAAAGAAGAATTTTTAACATAATATATAAATTTCCAACCAAATATAAAGTTTCAATTACAAAAGATATATTTTCTATCAAAAATAGAATATTTAAATTTCCAGTAAAAAAAATTAATTTTCGAACAAAAACATGTATTTTCAATGAAAAATGTAATACTTGATATTTTAACCAAAAAAGATTAAATTTCTGTCAAAAAAGATGAGTTATCAACAAAGTAGGGGAAACCTTTCTACAGTGGATAATGCAACCTACAGTGGATAACCATTAATTTAAAATACTAATATATGTAAAATAATTAATTCAATTTAATTAATAATTAAGATACTATACTTTTTCATAAATTAAAATTAAAATTAATTCTTTTTCTTTTAATTGTGCTCTTAATGATTATCCACTGTGTTTTGCATTATCCACTGTAGGGAGATTCCCCTTATACAAATATTCAACCAGATTGGTTGAATTTTGAACGACTTTTACACAAACTAGTTCAATATTATAAATAAAAAATAACTTATGAATAATAATAAATAAATTAAAAAATGAATAAAAATAACAATAAAGGGCTCTGCCCGTGCACTGTTCTTAAATAAAATAAATAAATATTCGACTAAAGAAATACATTTTTAACTAAAATGCTGAATCTTCAACTAAAAAAATGAATTTTTTAAGAAAGTCGTTCATCTATTGGCTAAATATTTGAATTTTCTACCAAACTGTTAAAATTTTATTTTTTAGTGATTTATGTGATTTATAAAAAAATTTTACATCCCTTATCAGTCATATATTACAATTTACAATTATTTTATTATGAAATTTTATTACAATGACACCTTTTTTAGTTCAGCACGGCCTTTTTTTTACCCCATTGTCGCATGTCGCGTGATCCTCATAAAACAGCTTATAGTTAGGATTTAGCTGTTTTTATATGGGGATAGGGTGAGGGGCTTGATCATAGTTGAGTGATCGTTTCACGCGCCTTTCCATTATGCTACAACCACAATGAACCCGTCATCATATCTTTCGATCACATAATTTTTCACCAACAATTTTTCTAGATAATTCATTTAATAATTGTATTTTTTTAGATAATTTATTTAAAAATTTTATTTTTTAAACAATGATTTTATTATGTGAACCTTGTTATTTGTAGTTTTAACTCTTCCAGATTAATTTTTCAGAAAATGCAGAATCTTAAATTAATTTAGAATTTTATGAGTTTTTTATTACATCTTTTATAATAAGAAAATAAATCTGTTTCTAAAAATATCGCCCATTTCCTTAATCCCTCAGGGAAACTTATCATGATTGAACCCAAAGGTCCTTGCACTCTAAATTTTCATTTTATTTTTCATTTTTTATTTAAAATATGTCTATGAGCATAATAAAAACTATATAAAAAGATTTATTTTATAAAAACAAGTTAATTTTTTTCATTAATAATTTTTAAATGACAATACAATTTTATTCAAATTATTCATTTAGCTACATACTTATGTTTCTTTTTAGACGAAAAATCTAATATTGTTTTTTTTTTAATTTGAGTAAGAAAAATTGTATTATTGAACTAATTTATAAAATATTTTACAATTATTTTGTACATAATAATTAATGCATAATTTTTGACTGTAAATCAAAACTAAAAACTATTCAAATTTAAAGATTTGCAATTGAAAGTTCTACAATTTTCAATAGTGACAATTAAAAGCTCTGAAATAATAGTTAATCTTCCAAATTGAACTAATTTATATATTAATTTTTCAATTTTAAATTAATTTAATTGTAAATATTTTAAATTTTTAATTGTAAATTCAATTTGGAAATAATAGAATTAAAAATTATTCAGTCTTGAAAATGTATATTTTAAAGGTAGGTAATTTGGAAGATTTTTTTGAAATAGTTCAATTTTGAAGATTTGCAAACGAAAACGTTTCAATGATCACGATTTACCATTTAAAATTTTTTAATTTTAAAGATTTACAATTGAAAAATCTTTAATTTTAAAGATGCACAAATAAAAATTCGTAAATTTTGATGATTTTATTGATGAAAAGTAAAGTTTTCAATTCTAAATCTTCCAAATTGAAAAAATTCATAATGTAAATCGAACTTCAAACTTGCATAATTTTAAAATTGTAAATTTTCATATTTGAAAACTCTTCAATTTTGAAAAGTCAAGGTTGAAAAGTCTACTATTAAACTATTATATTTTTGGTTCGGAATTCATATAGTTTGGTTATAAATTCTACTTTTTGGTTAAAAATGTAATTATTTTGTTGAAAATGCAACTATTTTGTTAAAAAGTAATCTTTTTTCGTCCAAACTTTAACGACTTGGTTAAAAGCTGAACTACTTTGTTAAAAATTCATTTTTTAGTTGAAAATTCATTTCTTTGGTTGAAAATTTACCTATTTTGCTGAAAATTCTTTTTTTCTCGATTGAGAATCAATTTTCTTCTCGAAAAATGTATCCTTTTTAATTAAATATGCAACTGTTTGGTTGAAAATTAATGTTTTTTGGTTGAGGACTCGACTATTTAATTATTATGTTGAAAATTCACTTTTTTGGTAGAGAATTAATTTTTGTAACTAAAAATGTATGTATTACATTTTTGGTTGAAAATTGATATTTTTAATCAAAAAATGGTCTTTTCCAGTTGAAAAAAAAAAAACTCTTTGGTTGAAAATTCATGGATTTTATTAAATACTCGTCTTTTTTATGAAAAATTAATCTTCTTGGTTGAAAATTCAATTTTGTTAACAAGGAATCTGTATTATCATTGGAGTTTTTTTCTTTTTTAGTTAAAATTACAACTTTTATTTGGATGAAAATTGAACTGTTTTGTAGAAAATTCGTTTTTGTTGAAAATTAAACTATTTTTATAAAAAATTTGACTTTTTGGTAGAAAATTAATTTTCTTGTTGAAAAACAATATTTTTGAGTTAAAAATTTAACTGCTTTGTAGATAATTCATCTTTTTGGTAGAAAATTAATCTTCTTGGTAAAAAGTTCATCTTTTTCGTTGAAAATTGAACAATTTGGCAAAAAATTTATCTTTTTTGTTTGAAAATTCAACTTTTTTGTTCAAAATTCAACGATTTTGTTAAAAATTAATGTATTTTGTTGAAAGTTCGCTTTTTTATTGGAACATTAATTTTCTTTGTAGAAAATTCATCGTTTTGGTTTAAAATTTAACTGTTTGGTTTAAAAATTCACCTTTTTTGGTTAAAAATTCATCATTTTAGTTGAAAATTAATATTTTTTGTCGAAAATTCGTCTTTTTGACTTGAAAACTCAAGAATTTAGTAAAAAATTAAACTAATTGGATGAAAATTATCTTTTTTATTGATAATTTATATTTTTGGTAAACTATTCTTATGAACATTTTTACTATTTGGTAGAAAATTAAAATTTTGGTTGAAAAATCATATTTTCGAGTTAAAAATTCAATTGTTTTGTAGATATTTCATCTTTTTGGCTTCAAAATTCAACAATTTTGTTGAAAATTGATGTATTTTGTTGAAAATTTGTCTTTTTTCTTAAAACATTAATTTTCTTGATAGAAAATTGATCATTTTGCTTGAGAATTTAAATACTTAGTCAACAATTCACCTTTTTTGTTTGAAAATTTATCATTTTATTTGAAAATTCATATTTTTGATCGAAAATTTGTTTTTTTGGCTTGAAAACTCAACAATTTGGTAGAAAATTAAACACATTGGATGAAAATTAACTTTTTTGTTAATAATTCATATTTTTTATTGAAAATTCAGTTATTTGGTTAAAAATTAACTTTATTGTTGAAAATTCGTTTTTTTTTTTTGGTTGAAAACTAATTTTTTTATGTGAAAATGTATAATTTATAAGTTGAAGAATTAATTATTCGGTAGGAAATTTTCTTTGTTGAAAATCCGTCTTTTTGGTTAGAAAATCAATCTTGTTTTTTGAAAATCCATCTTTTTTAAAAAAGATTCAACTATTTGGTTAAAAATTCATTTTTTTTTTGTTGAAACTTAATTTTTTGAGCTGAAAATTTGCCGAAACCATTTTTAATTAAAAAAATATCTTTTTTATTTGAAAATTCAACTATTTGATTTAAAATTCATTTATTTGGTTCAGTATTAAACTATTTTTTTCGTTTTTTGGTAGAAAATGTATCTTTCATGGTAGAAAAGTCGATCTTTCTTAGTTGAAAATGAACTTTTTTGTTGAAAATTCAATTTTTCGCGTTGCAAACTCAACGTTCTTCTAAAAAATTCGTTTTTTTGCTTAAAAGGTCAACTTTTTTATTGTTAATGCAACTGCTTGGTTAAAAATTATTTTTAGTTTTTGTTGAAAATTCAACTATTTTGTTAAAAATTAAACTAATTGGTTGAAAGTTAACTTTTTTGTTAATAATTCATATTTTTGTTTGAAAATTCCGTTATTTGATTCAGAATTAAATTTTTTATGTGAAAATGTATCCTTTATAATTTTAAAAATCAACTATTCGGTAGAAAATTAATGTATTTTGTGGAAAATTCGTCTTTTTGGTTAGAAAATTAATATTGTTTGTTGAAAATTCATCTGTTTGGTTGAGGATTCAACTATTTTGTTAAAAATTCATTTTTTGGTTGAATTCAACTGGTTGAAAATTCGTTTTTTGGTAAAAATTTATCTTTTATGGTAAATAAGTCATTTTTCTTGGTTGAAAACGTTGAAAATAAACTTTTTTATTGAAAATTCAACTTTTCGCGTTACAAATTTAAAATTCTTCTGAAAAATTCCTCTTTTTGCTTGAAAGTTCAACTTTTTGGTTGATAATGCAACTGTTTAGTTAAAAATTATTTCTATTTCTTTTTTTTTATTGGTTTAAAATTCAACTATTTTGTTAAAAATTAAACTAATTGGTTGAAAGTTAACTTTTTTGTCAATAATTCATATTTTTGGTTGAAAATTCCGTTATTTGGTTAAAAATTAACTTTCTTGTTGAAAAATCGTTGTTTTTTCGTTAAAAATTAACTTTTTTATATGAAAATGTATCCTTTATAAATTGAAAAATCAACTATTCCGTAGAAAATTAATGTATTTTGTTGAAAATTCGTCTTTTTGGTTATAACATTAATATTGTTTGTTGAAAATTCATCTTTTCGGTTAAGGATTCAACTATTTTGTTAAAAATTCATTTTTTTGGTTGAACTAAACTGGTTGAAAATTCGTTTTTTGGTAGAAAATTTATCTTTTATGGTAGATAAATCATCTTTCTTGGTTGAAAACGTTGAAAATAAACTTTTTCATTGAAAATTCAAGTTTTCGCGTTGCAAATTCAAAATTCTTCTAAAAAATTTGTCTTTTTGCTTGAAAGTGTAACTTTTTGGTTGTTAATGCAACTGTTTGGTTAAAAATTATTATTATTATTTTTTTTTTGAAATTCGTCTTTTTGGGTCTCCTTTTGTATAAATTTTTTTTCGGTTGAGAATTCAACTATTTTGTTGAAAATGATACTTGGAATTTCGACATGAAATCTTAGGAATTTAAAGCGCTTCATATCGATTTCCATATGACATTTACATTAATTTTATTTTACAAAAAATGTATTTCCCTATAAAAAATAAAAATAATTTAAAAAAAAATAAAGAATAAAAAAAAATAGCGAAAAATTAGCATAATTTGACTAATATTTATATTTGTGGGTGATTCTGAAACCAATCTAATTTAGATTATTAAATTTTCCAGTTAGGAAAAGAAAACAAATTGAAATAAAAAGAAAGTCTTCTTTCAAGAAAATTGAGGTAAAATATGTAAACTCAATTTAAAGAAATCTTAAATTATTCATAAACAAACCCTGCAGATTGGAAAGAATCATTAAATTATGAATCTTTTTTTTTTGCTTATTTTGCCCTCCTGTCCTCTTAAACTTTGGAAAACCCATAAAATGTCCCACTTTTTGGTCAAAAAACTAAATTCTCCCTCTTTATTCGAAAAAAAAGAGAGAGATTGAAAAAAAAATTAATTTTGGTCTTATTTTGGGAGGGGGGCGAGTTACGTCCTTTTTCCACTTGGGCATCCGGTCACCCTTGATTAAATGGATTTCTTTTCAATCTTAATTAAAAAATAATATTGATAGAAACATAATTCCTAGGTCGTGAAATTAATGACAGAAAATTCCATTGAAGAAACTAGTAAAATCAGAATCTCAGAATTAGTCATATTTGAGAAAAAAATTAGTCAAACTGATACTAACTGTTTAGTGAATGAGTTGGCATTCTTGGAATTATTCAAATATTTCCAATACAGATTTAGATTTGAGTGTAGAATAGAATAGAGTAGAGTAGAGAGTGGAGGGGTCGAGAAGGCCCACATCTATAGAAATAACTAATGCTAACTACATTGAGAAAGAAAGATCAAAGATGAGGTATGCAAGCCGTGTGGTCCGGTCCAATGGTGAAATGGTCCAATGGGCCAGGCAGACTCCTGGGCTCGACCTGGCTCATAAAATAGGGAACAAGAGGATTGCGAGAAGAGATCCGAGTTCTCGGGTAGGTACGCCCCTGATTGTCGAATAAGCGCAGGTGCGCTGCCGCCAGTCTGTCGCCAGGCACTTGCTCGCCCCCACCCCCACCCCTGGTCCAGAAAGTCCCCACCGACACTCACCGACACTTGCGCCACTCTGGTCCCATCTCCTGCCTGTGTGAGCCTTCCAAGGCTGTGGTGAACTATATTTCTCGTAACCCCGCTCTCTCTCTCTCTCTCTCCCCCACCCTCTCTCTCGCGCATACTTTTCTTCTTTTTATCTCTCTCGCAACAGGTAGTAAAGAAAGACACCTACGCCTACAATAGTGAGCAGGCGATCTCAGGATTTTAACAAACCAAAGTCTCGTCGAGGCTTATAATCGTTTAAGTGGAAGGAGCACATTGTTCAATTATATGTGAAATATTTCTGCTTTCAGGTATTCCGAAATCAAAATAGGTTCGACTATTTTCATTCATGTTAGTCGCTTTCCACTACATGGTCTTCAAATCTTAAATCAATAGTAAAAAAAAATTGATTTTTTGTTTTTAAGTTAATGGGCCCAAGTGGGGAACCATACATAACAATTTTGTGAGGCTCTTTACTTGGGGTGATCGCTAGAGAGATTGATCAGCAACCTGGGTCGGAGCAGTTTTGCGGAATAAACGTGTCATTTAAATAAATAACACGAGAATTCCAGATCAATCTAAAATATCTATACCTAGCACTTAGATACCTATCTACCTCATACCTATATACCTACCTACTTTTTACCTACGTACCCATATACACACTACTATTTTCCAACCGAGCAAGTCACGCATATCCCAAAAGGGAAATGGCTTAATGGTATAATAATAATAATAATAATAATAATAATAAGTCGTGAAAAAGAGTCTGGCTCTGCTGGGATTCGAACCCTGGTCTTCATGCGCAGATTGCCGGTCGGGTGCTCTAAGCGTCCGTACTTGAATCACGTAACGAATTATAGGCCCTCTCCAAGACCCCCCCCCCCTCATCCCTGTAACGAACCGTAACTAAATATTTCTAGCCCTTTATTTCTAAATAAAAAATACAAATTTGAAAAAGATTGAATTTTCATCCAAAAAATATTTTTATTTGACTTTTCAACATTTAAATGTGAGTTTTAAATAAGAAGTAAATTTTCTTCGAAGATACTTGAATTTTCAACAAAACAGTTGAATTTTTAACCAAAAAGAATGACTTTTTAACAAAATTATTGAATCTTCAACCAAATAGTTGCATTTTTATCCAAGAAGAGTAAAATTTCTACTAGAAATGATTGAAAGATGATTTTTTAACCAAATAGATTAATTTCCTGCAATTAGAATAGTTTAATTTTCAACCAAAGATGTATATTTATTTAAAAAATCACAAAGTAGATCAACTTTCAACAAAATAGTTAAAGTTTTTACAAAAAAGATGATCTTTTAACTAAAATTATGGATCTTCAACAACAACAAAAATATTAATTTTGAATAAGAGTTTTAAATTCAACCTAAAAGATGATTTTGTAACCAAAAATATTAATTTTCTGAAATTGGAATAGTTAAATTTTCAACCAATCTTCAAAAAAAAAATTTAACAAAATAGGTCAAATTTCAACAAAATAGTTAAATCTTCTACCAAAAAGTTGATTTTTTAACTGAAATGTTGGATCTTCAACCAAAAAAAAAGTTTTTTTAACAAGAGTTCAAAATTTAACTGATTTTTTAACCAAAAAGATTAATTTTCTGCGAATAGAATAGTTAAATTTTCAAACAGAACTGAGTCTTCATCAGAAAAATAAATCTTTAACTAATTAGATCAACTTTCAACAAAATAGTTAAATTTTTTACAAAAAAGATGATCTTTTAACTAAAATGATGGATCTTCAACAATAACAAAACAATGAATTTTGAATAAGAGTTTTAAATTCAACCTAAAAGATGATTTTGCAAACAAAAAGATTAATTTTCTGAAATTGGAATAGTTAAATTTTCAACAACAAAAATTTTAAAAAGTAGTTCAAATTTCAACAAAATAGTTAAATTTTCTACCAGAAAGATGATTATTCTCCTAAAAAGATGGATCTTTAACAAACAAAAAAATTAATTTTGAATAAGAGTTTTAAATTCAACCTGAAAGATGATTTTTTAACCAAAAAGATTAATTTTCTGAAATTGGAATAGTTAAATTTGCAACCAATCTTCAAACAAATTTTAACAAAGTAGGTCAAATTTCAACAAAATAGTTAAATTTTCTACCAAAAAGATGATCTTTCAACTGAAATGTTGGATCTTCAATAAAAAAAAAAAGTTTTTTTAACAAGAGTTCAACATTTAACTGATTTTTTAACCAAAAAGATTAATTTTCTGCAAATAGAATAGTTAAATTTTCAACCAGAGCTGAATCTTCGTCAAGAAAATCAATTTTTAACAAAGTGGATCAACTTTCAACAAAATAGTTACATTTTTTACAAAAAGGATGATCTTTTAACTAAAATGATGGATCTTCAACAAAAAAAAATGAATTTTAAATAAGAGTTTTAAATTCATCCTAAAAGATGATTTTTTAACCAAAAAAATTATTTTTCTGAAATTGAAATAGTTAAATTTCAAAAAAATTATTTTTCTGAAATTGAAATAGTTAAATTTTCAAACAAACAAAAATTTAACAAAGTAGTTCAAATTTGAACAAAATAGTTCAATTTTCTACCAGAAAGATGATTATTCTACTAAAAAGATGGATCTTCACAAAAAAAATTAATTTTGAATAAGAGTTTTAAATTCAACCTGAGAGATGATTTTTTAACCAAAAAGATTAATTTTCTGAAATTTGAATAGTTAAATTTTCAACCAATCTTCAAAAAAAAAAAAATGTAACAAAGAAGGTCAAATTTCAACAAAATAGTTAAATTTTCTACCAAAAAATTATCTTTTAACTGAAATGTTGGATCATCAACCAAAAAAAAAAATTTTTTAACAAGAGTTCAACATTGAACTGATTTTTTAACCAAAAAGATTAATTTCCTGCAAATAGAATAGTTAAATTTTCAACCAGAGCTGAATCTTCGTCAAGAAAATCAATTTTTAACAAAGTGGATCAACTTTCAACAAAATAGTTAAATTTTATACAAAAAAGATGATTATTCTACTAAAAACATGGATCTTCTACAACAACAAAATTAATTTCGAATAAGAGTTTTAAATTCAACCTGAGAGATGATTTTTCAACCAAAAAGATTAATTTTTTGAAATTGGAGTATGTAGTTAAATTTTCAAACAAACAAAAATTTAACAAAGTAGTTCAAATTTAAAAAAAAATAGTTAAATTTTCTACCAGAAAGATGATCTTTCTACTAAAATGATGGATCTTCAAAGACGATTTTTTAACCAAAAAGATTAATTTTCTGAATTTGGAATAGTTAAATTTTCAACCAATCTTAAAAAAAAAATTCAACAAAATAGTTAAATTTTCTACCAAAAAAATGATCTTTTAATTGAAATTTTGGATCTTCAACCAAAAAAAAATAATTTTTTTAACAAGAGTTCAACATTTAACTGATTTTTTAACCAAAAAGATTAATTTTCTGCAAATGTAACGAACTGTAACAAAATATTTCTAGGGGGCGCCCCCTCCTCTTGCTGTACGTAATTCATGGTTTCCAGAAATAGTAAGATATGGGACTGATGGCAATTTGTTGTATTTAAGATAATGCTTTGCAAGGTGAAAATTCATTTTCAAAATTGTCTGATTTTGCCTTGACCAATTTTTTTTCTCCTTAATCATTAACATTCAAATACCAGCATTTTATTCTAGTAATATTTTTAACTCAAGGTCTTTTATAAACGGAATAAAACAATATTTCAGATAAAAATTAAAAATTTTTAAATTTATTTATTTATTTTAAAAAAAATGACTTTTCTACCATAGTACATGATTTTTTAACAAAATACTTGCATCTTCAACAAAATATTTAAATTTTCAACAAAATAATTGAGTTATCCACAAAATCATTGAATTTTCAACCTTAAAGCATGAATTTTTAACAAAAAAGTGCAATAGTTGATATTTCAACCAAAAAATATGAAATTTCGTTTAAAAAATGAATTTTGAAATCACAAAGACGAATTTTTAACAAATAAAGATTTTTTAGTCATGAAGAAAATTTTTTACCTAAACTGTCGAACCTGCAAGCCAAAAGACGAGTTTTCTATGTAAAAATTGAATTTTCAATCAGAAAATATGAATTTTCACAAAAAAAATAATTTTCAACAAAGGTAGGTCAATTTTCAACCAACGAGATAAACCTTCTTTAAAGAACAAAAAAATTTCAACAAAATAATTCAGCTTGTACCCACGCAGTTGAATTTTCAGTTAAAAAAGATCAATTTTCAACAAAATAGTTCACCTTTCAACCAAAGAGATGAATTTTCAACTAAAAATAATTAATCTTCAACGAAAAAGTGATTTCTCAACAAAGTCGTTTAACCAACATTTTAAAATAAAATAGTTGAATCCTCAAGCAAACAAGATTAATTTTCAAACAAACCGTTGCATTTTTATCAAAGAAGGTTGAAATTTTTACGAAAACAGATGAATTTTTAAATAAAAAAGAAAAATTTGAAAAAGACGGAATTTTTATCCAAAAAAAAGATTTTAATTTTACTTTTCAACATTTAAATATGAAGTAAATTTTCTTCGAAGATACTTGAATTTTCAACAAAACAGTTGAATCTTTAATAAAAAAGAATTACTTTTTAACAAACTTATTGAATCTTCAACCAAATAGTTGCATTTTCATCCAAGAAAGATGAAATTTCTACTAAAACAGATGAATTTTCAAATCAAATTAAAAAAAAATTGAATTCTCATCCAAAAAAAAGATTTTAGTTTTACTATTCAACATTAAAATATGAGTTTTATACAAGAAGTCAATTTTCTACAAAGATACTGATTTTTTAAACCAAAAAGACGAATTTTCAACAAAATAGTTTAATTTTTAACCAAAAAGGATGACTTTTTAACTTTAACTTTAAATTATCAAGAAAGATGAAATTTCTACTAAAACAGATGAATTTTTAAATTAAGTAAACCAATTTTCAAATAAATAGTTGAATTTTCATCCAAGAAAGATTTCAGTTGACTTTTCAACACCAAAATATGAATTTTAAACAACAAATAAATTTTCTATGAAATAGTTGAATTTTCAACCAAAAAAAATGACTTTTTAACAAAACTGTTAAATTTTCAAACAAATAATAAACTTTATAGCTAAAAAGATAATCTTCAGGAAAAAGAATTTGCAAAAAAAATGTAATATAAATTTAAATACAAGGCAAATAAATTACTAAGAAGAATATTATTTCAGGGTTACCGCAAAACTTCATTTTAAAAATTCCCTAATTTTTCCCGGAATAATTTCTCATTTTCCCTGACCATTAATAATTAAATAGAAAAATGTCAAACTTGTAACATTTTTAACCTAGAATCTTTTATAAACGGAATAAAAGAATTACAAATTAAAATTGAAATATTTCAAATTTATTCTGCTTCACAGTTATTTAAAGTTATAGAAATTCTCTGACATTTGCAAGTAACGTTACGAACGTAGATAACATTTAGTACATTTCCTGATGAACAAAATTTGTGAAAAATGGTCCTGCAATGATACAGTTCAATAATAATAATTATTATTATTGTACCATTAAGCCAAATCCCTTTTGCTTCGACCCAGGTCGCTGATCAATCTCTCTAGCAATCACCCCAGGCGAAGAGCTTCACAAAGTCACCATTTCAAGCTCTCCACTCGGGTCCATTAGTATCCAAGGTCTTTCGTTTCCCCTATTTTTCCTTTTTTAAAAAGAATTCTTATTTTTTCCCCTGTTTTCAAGAAACTTCCCTTTTTTCATTTTTTTTCCGCTTAAATGTGAAGTGAATTAATAGAACCCATGAGGAAAATCCGACTATTTTGGTTGAGAAGTCTACTATTATATTTTTGGTTCGGAATCCATTTAGTTTGGTTAATCATTCTATTATTTGGTTGCAAATTAATTTATTTGGTTGAAAATACGACTATTTTGTTAAAAAGTCCTCTTTTTTTATCAAAAATTCAACTACTCAGTTAAACGTCGAACTAATTTGTGAAAATTTCAAATTTTGATTCGTTTGAAAATTCATCTGTTTGGTTAAAAATTGAACATTTTTTTGGTTGAATTCAACAATTTTTTAAATTCAAATTCAAATCTTTTTTGTTAGAAGTATCAACTATTACATTTTTTTCTTGAGAATTCATCTTTATTGGTTGAAAATTCAACTATTTGGTTGAAATTTGAACAACTTTGTTCAAAATTCATTTTCTTTTGGTTGAAGATTTATCATTTAAGTTGAAAATTGAACTGTTTTATACAAAATTTCATCTTTTTGTCTTGAACAATCAAGAATTTGAATAAAAATTAATTTTTTGGTTGAAAATTAATATTGCTGGTTGAAAATTCAAAAATTTGGTTGAACATGAAAATATTTTCATAAAATTTAACTATTCGGAAGAAAATTGAACTATTTTGTTGAAAATTAACTTTTTTGATTGAAAATTCAGCTACTTGGTTGAACTACTTTTTTTTTAAGTTTCACCTCTTTGGTTGAAAATTTAAATTTCTTGGTGAAAATTTCTTTTTTTGTTAAAAATTATTTTTTTTTACTGAAAACTTGACTATTCTATATTTTTGGTAGAAAATTAATTTTCCTGGTTGAAAATTGATCTTCTTGGTTGCAAATTTATCTTTTTAGTCGAAAATTCATCATTTTGGTTAAAAATTTTATGATTATCTAGATTTTTTTTATTGATAATTAATTTTTGAACTGAAAACTTAACTATTCCATTTTTTGTAGGAAATTAATTTTCTTTGTTGAAAATTAATCTTTTTGGTTGAAAATTTATCAGTTTAGTGCAAAATTCATCACTTTGGTTAAAAATATAAGTAGTATCTAGTTTTTTTATTGATAATTAATTTTTTTAACTAAAAACTTAACTATTCCATGTTTGGTAGGAAATTAATCTTCTTGGTTGAAAATTCATGTTTTTGTTTTAAAATTCAACTATTACAGTTGAAGATTGATCATTTTAGTCAACAATTTATCACTTTGTTTGCAAATTTAACTATTTTCTTGAAAATTCTTTTTTTGTTGTTGTTGAAAAATTAATTTTCTTTTACTGAAAACTTGACTATATCATTTTTTGTAGGAAATTAATTTTCTTGTTTGAAAATTCCTCTTTTTGGTTAAAACTTTAAGTATTATCTAAAATTCTTTCTATTGACAATTAATTTTTTAACTGAAATCTTATATATTCCATTTTTGGTAGGAAATTAATCTTCATGATTAAAAATTGATCTTTTTGGTATAAAATTCAACTATTAGTACTATTTTAGTCGAAAATTTAACTATTTTCTTGAAAATTCGTATTTTTTGATTGAAAACTAATTTTTTTACTGAAAACTTGACTTTCATTTTTGGTAGTACATTAATTTTCGTGATTGAAAATCCATCTTTTTGGTTCAAAATTGATCATTTTAGTTGAAAATTCATTACTTTGGTTAAAAATTGAATTATTTTCGAACAAAATTTTGTTTGTTGATAATTCATTTTTTAAAGTGAAAACATAAATATATTCCATTTTTGGTAAAAAATTAATCTTCTTGATTGACAATTCATCTTTTTGCTTTAAAATTTAACTATTACAGTTCAAGATTTATTATTTTATTCGAAAATTTATCACTTTGTTTGAAAATTTAACTATTTTCTTGAAAATTCGTTTTTTTGTTGTTGAAAATTAATTTTCTTTACTGAAAACTTGACTATTTCATTTTTTGTAGGAAATTAATTTTCTTGGTTGAAAATTCATCTTTCTGGTTAAAACTTTAAGTATTATCTAAAATTATTTTTATTAACAATTAATTTTTAACTGAAATCTTAACTATTCCATTTTTGGTAGGAAATTAATCTTCTTGATTAAAAACTCATCTTTTTGGTTTAAAATTTAACTATTACAGTTGAAGACTTATCATTTTAGTCAAAAATTTAACTATTTTTTTGAAAATTAGTTTTTTTTCAAATTGAAAACACATTTTTTTACTGAAAACTTGATTTTCATTTTTGGTAGAAAATTAATTTTCTTTATTATAAATCCATCTTTCTACTCGGTGGGTTTCCTATCACCACTACGTAGCGCGTCCTC
>CAKNYM010051843.1:240315-282146 GCA_932195095.1 Andricus curvator | reverse complement strand
CAATGAACTTTCGAGTTCGAACTGCTAATCTATAATATAATATAATAATAAATCCATCTTTTTGGTTGGAAAATGTATCATTTTAGTTGAAAATTCATCACTTTGGTTAAAAATTGAATTATTTTCTAACAAAATTTTGTTTGTTGATAATTCATTTTTTTAAGTGAAAACATAAAGATTCCATTTTTGGTAAAAAATTAATCTTCTTGATTGAAAATTCATCTTTTTGCTTTAAAATTTAACTATTACCTATTACAGTTCAAGATTTATCATTTTAATCGAAAATTTATCACTTTATTTGAAAATTGAACTATTTTCTTAAAAATTCGTTTTTTTTATTGAAAACTAATTTTTTTCACTGAAAACTTGATTTCCATTTCTTGTAGGAAATTATTATTATACCATTAAGCCCTTTCGGGGTAGGCGTGACTCGCTCGGTGAGGAAATGAGTAATGTGAGGTAGGGGCTAAGCCTAGGGGGTATAGATTTTTTTTCAGATTGATCTAGAATTCTCGTGTAATTTTCATTATTGAAAATTCATCTTTTTGGTTGAAAATTTATCATTTTAATTGAAAATTCATTACTTTGGTTAAAAATTTAATTATTTTCTAACAAATTTGTTGTTGTTATTTCATTTTTTTAACTCAAAACTGAACTATTCCATTTTCGGAAGGAAATTACTGTTCTTGGTTGAAAATTCATGTCTTTCTTTTAAGATTCAACTATTATAGTTGAAGGTTGATCATTTTAGTCAAAATTTAATCACTTTATTTAAACTATTTCGTTGAAAATTCGTCTTTTTTTGTGTAAATGATATTTTTGTTACTAAATACTTGTCTATTCTATTTTTGGTAGGAAATTAATTTTCTTGGTGGAAAATTCATCTTTTTGGTTAAAAATTGATCATTTTAATTTCAAAATTCATCACTTTTTTTGAAAATTCAATTCTTTTCTAGAAAAACATTGTTTTTTTATATTTCATTTTTTTTAACTGAAAATTTAACTCTTCCATTTCTGGGGGTATTAAATAATTAATCTTCTTAATTTAAAATTCATCTTTTTGGTTGAGAATTCAACTATTTTGTGAAAAATTCGTTTTTTCTTCGTTTAATTCAACTGGTCGAAAACTAGTTTTCTGTTGTAGAAAAGTAATCTTTAAACTATTTTCAAAAAAATTGGTTTCTGTGGTTCAAAAATTTAACTGTTTTTAGTTGAATTTTAATCTTTCTTGTTGGAAGATTCGACCATCTGGTTGAAAATGAATATTTTTTGGTCGAAAATTCAACTGTTTTCTTAAAAATTCGTCCTCTTGAATGATCTTTCTTGGTTGAAAATATTTTTTCTTTGTTGAAAATTTAACTGTCATCGAAAAAAATCAACTTTTTGGCTTGAAATTTTAACTTTTTGGTTAAAAGTTCAACCAGTTTATCGATTATTCGTCTTTTTTGGTAAAAAATTAACTATTTGTGTTGAAAATTCATCTTGTCGGTAGTAAATCTTGCAATATGGTATTGCACTAATTTTATTTAAAGGAATTTATTCCCCTGTTATTCTTTTTTTTCTTCTCTGTAGCTTAGTTTAGTGGGTTAGACCACCAGACCGGCAATCCAAAGACCTATTTAGGTTCGAATCCCAGCGGATCCAAAAAAATTTTTCACTATTCAAAAACAAAAAAATATTGATTCAAGACCATGTAGATAAAAAAAGCATCAATTATAGTTACTTATAAAAATCAGGTCAACGCTGTAACAAAAAAAGTGGACTATTTGGAAAGTTTTTATCAAATAAATGGGGCCATTTAGAAATCAATGCTTACTTTCCTTCAACGCGTTCGTTAAAAATATCTTTATTTAACTAAAATTTTTTGATGTTTATGAAATTCTTTACATAGCAGAAAATATATTATGATATAAAACCGTATGTCCCAATTAATCACTTAAATCATATCAGCAGTTTGATTATTTGAGTGCAAATGTACTCTACATGTACACCTGTACGCACCTGAATATATCGCCAAGTTTATCATGACTCTTGGCTACCACCTGTGCAGAATGAGCTTCGTTGATTGCACAGGTGTCTCACTGAAAAGTGTCTCATTAACTATAAATTGAAACAATCAGGCTCAATGCCAGAGACTCAAAAATTCAGATTTTCACAAATCCAACCAGTACCAAGCAAATTAAAATTAAAATAATATAAAAAAAATAAAACTTTAAATTTTTTTGAAATTAGTCGTCTATTTTTTCACCTGTTTCTAGAATGCCTTCATTTTTATATTATTACCATTATTTTTAGACCCTTATAATAGCACGAAAGGTTATTTAAATTTCTGCGTCTAATAAGCCCAAGTTGAAGGCAAAATGTCAATTTTATAAAAAAAATATGGACAAGAAAGTCCAATTTTGTTGTTTTCAACAAATTGAAATAATTCTAGAAATAATTAACATTTTTTGAAGTTCTTGGGGTCATTTTGCTAAATTATTAAGAAATGTTTTAAAATATCTGCATAATTTAGAAAAATTCTAAATAATAATATTGGTATAAATATCACTAAAATTGAATAAAATATTGTAAATAATCATTTTTTTGTAAGTATTTACACATTTTTTAAATTCTGCGACTTTTTCACCAAGTTTGACCCTAGGGCAGAATCTAGGGAAAAAATTATAAAAATTTCATAATAATTTAGAAAAATACTATGGAGACTTGTCTTTTAAATGAGTCCAAGAAATTTTAAGAAATTTTAATTATTTCCAGATTTATTCCAATTTTTTCAAAACTTGTAACCGAATAGTTTATTTTTCAAGCAAAAAAAAATGAATTTTTTCGTCGACAGTTAAATTTTCAACAAAAAAGTTCTTTCCCATCCAAGAAAGATTAAAAAAGATGAATATCAAAATAGTTGATTTATCAAACAAATGGTAGAATTTTGAACTAAAAATATCGTTTTCAACCAATCAAGATGATTTTTCTACCATTAAAGATTAATTTTCGACCAAAACACGAACTTTCAACTAGTTAAATTAAACGAATTTTTAACAAAATAGTTGAGTCCTCAACCAAATAAATGAATTGTAAACCAAATATTTAAATTTTCAAATAAAAAAGATATTTTGTGAATTAAAAATGGTATCGTCAAATTTTCAGTTTCAAAAATGAGTTTTCGACAAAAAAAATTAATTTTCAACCAGTTGAATTCAACAAAAAAGGCGAATTTTTAAACAAATAGTTTAATCCTTAGCAAAAAAGATGGATTTTCAACAAACAAGATTAACTTTCTAACCAAAAAGGCGAATTTTCAACAAAGCACATTTTCACATAAAAAAATTAATTTTTAATTAAAAAAAAAAGAATTTGCAACAAAAAGTTAAATTTTCAATCAAAGAGGTGAATTTTTAACCAAATAGTTAAATTTTTAACCAAGACAATGAATTTTCTACCAAGAAAATTAATGTTCTACGAAGAAAGACGAATATTCAATAAAAAGTTCATTTTTAACAAAAAAAAGAAACGAAGTTTTTACAAAAAAATTTAATTTTCAACTACATTGTTGAGTTTTCAATCAAAAAGACGAATTTTCTACGAAACAGTTGAGTTTTTAACCCGAAAATAGGATTTTTCAACAAAAAAGTTAATTTTTAACCAATTTGTTTAATTTTCTACCAAATTGTGATTTTTCTACATTATTTTTTGAATTTTCAACAAAATATTTAATATTTGATGTTTGAACAAAACACTATTTTAATTTTCAATAAAAAACAGTTGAATTCAACTAAAAAAGACGAATTTTTAACCAAATAGTTGAATCCTTAAGAAAAACGATGAATTTTCAACAAACAAGTTTAACTTTCTAACCAAAAAGACGAATTTTCAACAAAGCAAATTTTCTACCGAATAGTTGATTTTTCAAGTTATAAATTATACATGTTCACATGAAAAAATTAATTTGTAACAAAAAAAAAACAACGAATTTTCAATGAAAAAGTAAAATTTTCAACCAAAGAGTTGAATTTTTAACCAAAAAAGACGAATTTTCAACAAAATACATAAATTTTAAACAAAATTGTGGAATTTTGAAGCCAAAAAGTCGAATTATCTACAAAATAGTTGAATTTTTAACCCGAAAATATGATTTTCAACCAAAAATTTAATTTTCTACCAAATAGTAAAAATGTTCATTAGAATAGTTTCATTTTTAACCAAATAGTTGAATTTTTAAATCAACAAAAAAGTTAATTTTCAACCAAATAGTTTAATTTTCTACCAAATTGTTAAGTTCACAATTAAAAAAAATTTCGACCAAAAATATGAATTTTCACGCAAAAAAAGGTGATTTTTTTTACCAAATAGTTAAATTTTTAACGAATACGATGAATTTTGTACTAAGGAAATTAATTTTCTACCAAAAAGACGAATTTTCAAGAAAATTGTTGAATTTTGAAGTAAAAAATAAGAATTATCTGCAAAATAGTTGAACTTTCAACCCAGAAATAGGTTTTTTCGGCAAAAAAGTGAATTTTTTACCAGACAGTTAAATTTTTAATCAAATAGTTAAATTTTCATAAGGGTAATTTAATTTTTAATCAAACAGTTGAATTTTCAACCAAAATATGAATTATCAAAAAAAAAGTTAATTTTCAACCGAATAGTTTAATTTTCTATGCCAAATTGTAATGATTGAGTTTTTAAGCCAAAAAGACAAATTGTCTACTTTATTTCTTGAATGTTCAACCAAAAAAGATGAATTTTCAACCAAATAGTGAAATTAAAAAAAACAGATGAATTTTTAAATCCAAAAGACAAATTTTTCAAACAAAAAATGTTGAATTTTCATCCAAAAAATATTTTAGTTTGACTTTTCAACTTCAAAATGTGAGTTTTAAACAAGAAGTACATTTTCTACGAAATAGTTGAATTTTCAACCAAAAAGGGTGACTTTTTAACCAATTTGTTGAATTTTAAAACAAACAGTTGCATTTTTATCCAAGAAAGATGCAATTTCTACTAAAATAGAAGAATTTTTAAACTGAAAATACAAATTTTTAAACAAATACTCGAATTTTCAATTAAAAAAGATTTCAGTTGATTTTTCAATATCAAAATATGAGTTTTAAACAAAAAGTAAATTTTTTAAGAAATAGTTGAATTTTAAACAAAACAGTTGAATTTTTAACCAAGAAGGGTGTCTTTTTAACCAAATTTTTGAATTTTTAACCAAACAATTGCATTTTTATCCAAAAAAGATGCAATACCTTCTAAAATAGACGAATTTTGTAATTAAAAAGACAAATAAAAAAAAAATAGTTAAATTTTTATCCAAAAAAGATTTTGCTTGCTTTTTTAAAACCAAAATATGAATTTTAGACAAAAAGTAAATTTTCTACAAAAATAGTGGAATTTTAAACCTAAAAAGACGAACTTTTAACAAAACTGTTGAACTTTCAACCAAAAACAATTATTTTTTAATAAAATTGTTGAATTTTCAACCAAACAGTTGCATTTTTATCCAAGGAAGATGCAATTTCTACTAAAGCAGATGAATTTTTTAAACAAAAATACAAATTTTCAAAAAAATAGTTGAATTTTCAACCAAAAAGGATGACTTTTTAACAAAATTGTTGAATTTTCAAATAAATAATAAAATTATAATTAACAAGATAATCTTTCTGAGGAAGCAACTGCAAAAGAAATAAAAATACACACAAGACAAATAAATTACTAACAAGAATATTATATCAGTGGTACCGCAAAACTTTATTTAAAAAATTCCCTAATTTTTCCCTGAAAAATTTTTCATTTTCCCTGTTCATTGATATTTAAAGGCCAGAATCTTAAACTTGTAACATTTTTAAACCTAGAATATTTTATAAACGGAATAAAAAAATTTCAAATTAAAATTTTCAAATTTATTCTGCTTGGCAGTTATATAAAGTTACCAAAATTCCCTGACTTTTGCACGATTTTTTTTCTAAATCCCTGAAACCTCCTCTAACTTTATTTTAAAATTGTTGTTGGCCACGTTCGATTTTCACTTTCCAGGTTTCTTAGACGCGCAAAGTTAAATTCATATTAATTTTCTGTACAATTACTGCAAGTTACTTGTTTCATTTGCGAATTTCCAAAAATTACGTACATGAATGAAGGACCCCCCCCCCCTTCCGTAACAAATCGGTCCCTTAGGAGAGCATGATCTAAAAGCGTAAAATATTTACGTATGTAAGTTGTAAATTGTCAGTTGTAAGATGCCACCATGGATGTGAGCCAAGAGAAAAAAAAAAATAAAAAAAAAGTAAAATCGAGTATCCAGGTAAGCTGGTAAGGGTAAGGTAAGGTAAGGGTAAGCTGAACGATGTGGGCAAGACGGGCAAAAGAAAGATACAGACAGACAGACACTTCTAAAGAGGAGAGTGGATGTGGAAGAGAGAGGAAGGATAATGGAGGTGTGTGTGCGGGGCCGAGAGAGACGGCGAAATTGGTTGGAGGCGCCGTGATTCAACATTCAAGCGAGCTAGCTTGCAGGTGTGTCCGAGACTCGCCGGCGCCACTCCGGAATGTACTCCTTCCCCCTCTGTTCCTGTGTGAACGTCGGGGGGCCGGTGGGGCTTCAATCCCTTCCCCTTCCCCTTCCTCTTCCTCCACCACCTCTTCTTCCTCTTCTTCTTCTTCTGATGCCGCCTCTCTTTCTACGACCACCGCATTCAGGCGAATGCACCCACACACTGACTCGCACCTCCATCGATGTGCGACACGTACGAGCGGCTAGCCTCCACCACCATCCAATGCCATGTCCTCTCACGACAATCTCAGTGCAGCTGTGCTGAGCTGGCCACCAACGCGTTCCCACGAGACCAAATCGACAGAGAGGCCAACCGCGATCACCGGTCAACTGGTTTGTTGCTCGGTTTAGTTTAGGTTTTCAGTTTAGCGTTTAGCCTTATCGAGTTCTCTGCTCAACTTTTATGCATCCCAAATCGTGCAAATTGCTAAAAAGGGGCCGTCCACGAACATTTAATACGTTTCCCGATGATAAATTTGAACAAAGTTCGCGAAAGATAGCCCTTTAATGATACAGTTCAATAATAACTTTGAAGTTTGGTGGGACTGACGTTACAACTAGACTCTCCACCATACGATAGCTCCTTCCCCACATTACTATTTTCCAAACGAGCGAGTCATGCCTACCCCGAATGGTATAATACCTTTACCTTAATGGTATAATAATAAAAACTTTCAATCCCCTCTTTTCCCCTTTTTCTTAAATTTTCTTTTTTCCCCTGTTTTTCTCGTTTCTGGCTTAAACGAGAACTTCATTATGTAATAAATCTCATCAAGAAAATGCAAGAATTTGTTGAAAATTAATTTATTTTGTTGAAAATGCAACTGTTTTGTCAATAAGTCATCTTTTCCGATCAAAAATTAAAGTACAGTCGAGTCTGGATTTAGTGATTCTGGATTTAGTGTTTCCGAGAATTGACGTGGCACCGCGGGGATGGGTGAGAGGAGCTGCTTCGGTGTTCACTCAGGCGCACAGTGTAGCCGAAAGCACTTTTTGTGGACAAAAGTCTGTCGACAACCCAATTTTCAATGGATTTTCATGATTTTTTTTTTAAATGACCGTAAGACTTTCGGGTATATCGAGTCGGTGCGAGAATTTCGATTTGACTAAACAAAGATTTTTTATTTAAGAACAAAATAAACAATATTTTTATCCTTACTTTTCAGATGTACCTTTTTTTGTAGGATCTGCGAATTGACTAAAGAAGAGCTTAAGTCAGTGTAATTACTATCTAGCAATAGTTTTCAGTAGGTTAGAGTTAAAAAAAAATTGTTTATAATGTTTTAAACAAATTAATGAACAAAAGCTATTCTTTGTGATTCGCAATGATTAGTTGTGTGAAATTCACAGTTTTTATATAGAATATAAGAGAAATGTATGCCTGATTATGATTATTTAAAAATATCTGCTGCTTGGTAGCATTATTTAAACAATTTTTATAAACAAATATACAGTTTTCGTATGTCACAATGAATAAGATCCAGTTTTTTTGCAAAATCGACCAAAAATGTCTTGCCAATGACTCCTTGCTGTCATTATTTTCAAGTTAACAACAACTGGTAATTATTTAAACAATATTTATAAACAAATTCACCTTTTTAACATTATTCCACGAATAGGGCCAATTTGTTTTTGCAGAACCCATTAAATATGTGTCGCTAGTGACTTGAATTGATTGTTTAAACAATATTTATAAACAAATTCACAGTTTGACAATTTTTCAATGATTTTTTTTTTTTTGCGGAGTGATCTTACAATCTGCATAAGTGTATATCAAAATTTCTAAAGAAATAATTTTAATTTTTCATAAAATTTATTTTTAAATGTTTCTAAACATTATTGATTGAAGAGAACATGTCAACTGTAAATGATTGTTTAATAATGGAAAATAATTCTGTTCTTAACATTTCGCTACCACACTTTAATTTGTAAACTTTCTTACATTTTTAAACACATAAGACAAATTAAATTATAAGCAAACCCATTTTTGAAGAATTCGAAGAAAA
This sequence comes from Andricus curvator, assembly GCA_932195095.1. Taxonomy (NCBI): domain Eukaryota; kingdom Metazoa; phylum Arthropoda; class Insecta; order Hymenoptera; family Cynipidae; genus Andricus; species Andricus curvator. The sequence continues at coordinate 273,584 of CAKNYM010051843.1, read as the reverse complement.
GTTAGAAGTTTTTTGATAATAATTGTTTATAATATTGGTTGGTAATTTTGGCTTTTATGAAAAATTTGAGATTGAATTTTTTTTCAAGATTTCAGGAAAAATATTTAATTGTTTATGTTTTATTTACAAAAAATAATTTTAAGTTTTGAAGATTTCAAAATATGTGGAAAAAGAATATGAAAGACTTTGAGACATTTTTTTTAATTTTTCATATTTAACAAAATTGTTAGGTAAACTGAATTTTGCAGGGTGTCAAAAGGATGAAAAAAACTGTTCTTAAGATTCATGGGAAATTTTTTGATGATTGTTTTGTAATGAATTCTAAGAGAAAATTAAAAAAAGATAACAAAACATTTTTAATTATTACCTAAAAATTTTTTTAAATGTGTAAAAGTTTTTGAAGAAAAATTGTGCAATTTTGCCATATTACATAATTTCAGAAAAAATTTGAATCAGTTTAATCTGTAATTGAATAACTGTATTTAACTATTTTGTTGAAAATTCTTTTCTTTTTTTTTGGTTTGAAATTAATTTGTTATTTTAATGTTAATTTTTATTAATTTTTGAAGATTTTATTTTAAAGAATTCCAGGTTTAAGAGATATTCAGAAGAAGATTTTTAAAGAATTTTGTTAGGTTTCAGGAAATTGAAAAAAAATTTTAGGTTCCTAGGAAAAATAAAAATAATTTTTTATTTCGAAAAATTAATTCTGAGACAGTATTTAAAAAGAGTTCAAAACATTTCAAAAGATTTCAAACTTTGTCGAAGAAGAATCTGAAAGATTTTAGGGCAATTTTTTTAATTTTGCAGAATTTAAAATAATCAGGAAAAATTTGAATAACTTTGAAAGATGAGAAGGTTTAAGAGAAAATTAGAAAAGGCTTTTAAAAATATCAAACGATTTCCTAAAATTTAGAAATTTAAATAAAAATTTGGTAAGGTTGAAAAATAAGAATTGAGTAAATTCAAGAAATATTTAGTAGAATTGAGGAGATTCAAACAAAATTTTTAATTTTAAAAAATTGTTAGAAATGTAGATTTTTAAAGATTTCAAAAAATAAACTTTAGGAGCTTTAAAAGAATTTGCTCCCCAAATCACCAAATTCCGAGGCCTCAAGTTCTAGGAATAACGTAAACTGAGGGTGCTTATCTCGGGAGTTGACTGTATTAACTATTAAATTTTAAAATAATTTTATGTTAATTGTTTTTTGTCTACTGGCCTAAAATCAATATTTTTTAATATTGATTTTTTTTCGTAGCTCTCTCCGTAGCTTAGTGGGTAAGAGCATCAGACTGGCAATCTGAAAGACCTGGGTTCGGATCCCAGTGGAGCTTGAGAGTAATATTTCACAATTTAGAAATGAAAATCAATATTTAAAAAATACTGATTTTAGACCAGTAGACAAAAAACAATTAACATCAAATTATTTAATACATTTATCTGGTCAAAACCATATCATCAAAAAATGTATTACATTTTTTATTGAGACTTCATCTTCAATGGTTAAAAATTCAACTACCTAGTTGAAATTTGAACTACATTGTTGAAAATTCATTTTCTTTTTGTTAAAGATTCATCATTTAAGTTGTTAATTGAACTGTTTTTTAGAAACTTTCATCTTTTTGGCTTGAAAATTGAACAATTTTGTTGAAAATGAATCTTTTTGTTTGCAAATTAATATTTTTGGTAGAAAATCAAAATATTTGGTTAAAAATGAAACCTTTTTTTATAAATTTTAACTATTTGGAAGAAAATTTAACTAGTTTGTAGAAACTTGACTTTCTTGTGGAAAAATCAACTTTTGGGGTTAAAAATTCAAATTTTTGTGTTGAAAATTCAACTGTTTTATAGATAAATTGTCTTTCTCTTTTAAAAATTCAACAACTTTACTGAAAATTTAATTATTTCGTTAGAAAATAATCTTTGTTTGAAAATGTAATTATTTCATGAGAAAATAATCTTTTTTGATTGAAAATGTATAACTGCTCGGTTAAATTACATTGTTCATTTTTTTTAAAGATTTACCTCTTTGGTTGAAAATTTAACTTTTTGTTGAAAATTCTTTTTTTTTTTTTGGTAAAAAATAATTTTTTAACTAAAAATTTAACTATTCCATTCTTGGTTGGAAATTTATACTTTACAAGCTGAAAATTCCACTATTTTTTAGAGAATTAACTTTTTTGTTGAAAAAATCAACGTTGAGGACTGAAAAATCAAAATTTCTATCTTTTTGGTTAATAATTACACTTTTTGGTTGAAAATTCATCTTTTTGGTTGAGAAATCCACTATGTATTTGTTTAGAAACACGTTTTTTCATTTAATTTAATTGGTAGAAAATTCGTCGTTTCGTGGAAAATTCATCTTTTATGGTAGAAAAGTCACCTTTCTTGGTTGAAAATGAATTTTTTTTGTTAAAAATTCAAATTTCGGGGTTGAAAATTCAATTTTTTGGATAGAAAATTCAGCTGTTTTGTAGATGATTCGTCTTTTTCTCTTAAAAAATAAACAACTTTATTGAAAATTGATGTATTTTGTTGACAATTCGTCTTTTCGTTAGAAAATTCATTTCCTCTTGGTGAAAAATTAATCTTTTAGGTTCAAAACTAAAAAAATTTGTTAAAAATTCATATTTTTTGGTTTAAAACTTAATCACTTGGTTAAAAGTTAAACTACTTATTTTTAAAAAATTCATTTTTTTAGGATTCACCTTTTTTATTAAAAATTCAACTGTTTGGTTTAAAAATTCGTCTTTTTTTGCTTAAAAATTCAACCGTTTTTGGTTTAATTTTAATCTTTTTTGTTTGAAAATTAAACTATTTGGTCCTAAATATAATGTTTTTGTTAGAAATTCGTCTGTTTGTATTGAAAATTCATCTTTTATGTCAGAAAAGTCATCCTCCTTGTTTGAACATTTATCTTCCTTGGTTAAAAATGAAATTTTTTGTTGAAAATTCAACTGGCTTAAAAAAAATTCGTCTTTTTGGCATGAAAATTAAACTATTTGTCTTTTAATATTTAGGGTTGGTGCAAAGACCATGAAGTTTTCCTTTGATTAAGAGTAAACAGGCATTTTTAAACTAATTTTCAATTGCTTAAACAATTTTCATTTGTTCAAACATTTGTTTTTGCAGATAAGTCGCGAAGTGAATGTATTTTCTGAGGCGTTAAGAGAATAAAGTAATTTTACAACTATTTAAATAATAAGTGTTTGAGTACATATACAGTTTACCTAAAAACAGCAGGAGAAACGTTTCATCTCACTAAATTTTCGACAGATTTTAATATTTTGAAGCACTAACTTATTATAGAATACTCACAAATGTATAAACAATTTCATTTTGATTAAATATTTTATTTTTGCCATTTTTCCAAAAATTAGCATACTTGTAGGTACTACTTTATTTTCTAAGAATATTCTTAAATGTTTAAACAAATTGAACTTGCTTAAAAAATTGATTATAACCGTTTCTGCAAAACAAACAGATAACTCATACCAATGTAATCTGTTAAAATCAGTCAGATAAAACAATTTTTTGTTAACAATTTATCTATTTTCCGAAAAATGGCAAAATAAAATAATTTTAACAACATTGTTTAAAAATTCTAAGTTTGTTTAAAAATTTCCAAGTATTCTTAGAAAACAAATTAGTACTTGAAAATGTTAAAATCTGTCGAAAATTTGGTGATATAAAATGTTCCTCCTACTTTTTTTAGGCTAAACATATAGTCGAACAAACACTTATTATTTAAATAATTTTAAAATGGTTTAAACAAATTACTGAAGTTTCAGGTTATGTTGTTCTTATATATATACTCTCTACGATGCCTGTGATTGGCCAGAGTGCCCCATGTTGACTTGATTGGCCAATCAAGTATTTTTTTTAAATTCCGACAGGACGGAAAGCCAAATCGGATTGGTATTATATCCATTGTCCCTATTAATGTTATTAGGGTGTTTTCTTGGAAAAATATTGAATGTTTTTGCGATGACGGTTGTTTTGTCAAATAAATAATATGTCCTATTTCGATATGATGCTCAGCTAGTGCTGATTGCGCGAAATGTTTCAACCTGACTTTGGCTCACCGCTCTCCCGGTTTCTCCAATATGAACTTTGCCACAAGAACAAGGGATTTTATATACTCCCGGATCACTGAGAGGTGCCTTTTTATCTTTAGGGTTGTTTGAAATTCGTCCTCTTTTCGCAGGTGGTTTAAATATGGTTTGGATGTTGTGTTTGTTGAGAATTCTTTCTATTTGTTCTGCGATACCTTGGATGTAGGGTAGGATGGTGGTCGTTTCTCTCTCTCTTTAACAAGTTGTCTTGACTTGTTTTTTGAGTGTATTTTCCTATTGCTTTATAAATTTGTTTGTTTGTGTAATCGTTCTATATTAGTATTTGTTTAACTTTTTGTAATTCCTTTTGTAAGTTATCTTTATCTGTTGCGGAGACAGCTCTGTGCACAAGGGAGTTGATGACCGATTGCTTTTCAAATGGGTGGTCCTGGGAGAAGGCATGAAGGTATCTGTTTGTATGGGTGGGTTTTCGGTAAACTTCATATCCTAAAGTGTTATCAGATCTTTTGTAAACTAGTACGTCCAAGAAAGGCAATTTTCCGTTTTGTTCAATTTCCATGGTGAACTGGATATTAGGATGTAATCGATTGATGACATCGGAAAACTTTTGTAGTTCATCTAGTCCATGTCTCCAGATGACAAAAGTGTCGTCAACGTAACGGCACCAAAATTCCGGTTTAAGCTTGGATTTGTTAAAGATTTTTGTTTCTAGCTTCTCCATAAAGATGTTGGCTATTACAGGTGAGATTGGAGATCCCATTGCTGCTCCTGAGGTTTTTTCGTAAAATTGTTTATTGAAAGAGAAGTAAGTATTATTGAGACAGTGTTCTATCAAAGGTATGAGATCGGAGGGCAATTTTGCAAAGGATTTAATAATATCGATTGTGTCAGAGATTGGTACTTCCGTAAAGAGAGATACGTCGAAACTCATTAGGATGTCTTGGGGTTCAATGTGAATCTGTTGTATCTTTTTGATAAAGTCAAAAGAGTTTTGGAAATGTGTGATAGTTTCCTGTGAAAGGATTCGTTGGTGAGGTCTGAGTGGAATGTTGCTCTTGTGCATTTTTGGGAGTCCGTAATTTTTTGGAGAGATGGGATTAGTAGGTATTAATTTAGATATTGTTTTGCTGTCAAGCTTAGAGTCTTCTAGAAGGGTTTTTATTTTGCTGACTATTGTTTTTGTGGGGTAATTTTTTAAGTTTTTATATGTATCGTCAGTTAGAAGGTCCATGATTTTGTTGTAGTCTTCTTTATTCATTATTACTGTTGTGTTGCCTTTGTCTGCAGGTAATATTATGTCTTTACTCTGATTGAGTTCATTACTTGCTGTTTTCTCTTGTTTTGTTAAGTTTGAGGAGGAAATTTGGGCTTGGCGTAAGATCTTGGCCGTCCTACGTCGTATGTCATTCACTTTTTCGAGTGCAAGTGTATATATTGTGGATTCCGAATTACTGATGATTTCTTCTTTCGGGATTTTGTAGGGAGCCACGGCAAAATGTTGTCCTTTAGACAAGGCTGAAATCATTTCATTGCTGAGAGGATGGTTAGAGATGTTTTTTACTGTATTAGTGGTGTGTCTTTTTCTGGTAGTAATTTGTCAAATTTTATTTTTTGTTTTTGAGTGGAATGATCTTAAATCCGTCAGGATTGGTCAATCTCAGGGTGTTTGATAGGGAAAGATGAAGTTTTAATAGTTTTTTGGAGGTAGTGTGCAAGAAAAATTTGGTATGTTGTATTCTTTTATTCAAGAGAAGCAAACTTGTTTGATGTAGAATTGATTTGGATTCAGATGTTCCCAAATGGTTTTTCAATTGTAAGAATTTTGGAACAATGTTGTTGTCCCTGTATCGTTTCAAGAAAGCTAAAGATATTATTAGCTTAGCTTGAGAAGACCTAAGCTTACTAAAAGTGTTAGTTTTAGTAAGAAAATTCTTCCCGTTGAGTTCTTCGCGACTTAGCTGAAAAAATCAAATGTTTATACAAATTAAAATTGTTTAAACAATTGAAAAATGAGTTGGAAAATGACTAGGTATTCTTAAATTAACGTTTCATGTTTATTCATGAAAAAAGCTTTCAAAAAGCGTTGATAAACCACATTATTATGCAAAATTTGAATTTGTCACTTGTAGGGGTTTCCAAGTGTTTTTAAACCAGTCTTAATTTGTTTAAACAATTATTATTTTTTTGAAGCACTTTTTTTCCAGTAAATCGTGAAAAGTTACTGTTTTTGGGGATAAATGATATAGTTGATGAATTTAAAAAAATAATATGTTTGTCTATCATATTTCATCAATTGTTCAAACAATTTCTATTTGTATGATTTTTTTCACCAAATCGTGAAGAGTTATTATTTTCTGAAGTTAATAACACAATTAACGAATGTTTAGAGTAATATTTTTTGTTTAGGATATTTGGAAATTGTTGATGTACGTTGTAAGATTCCAAAGAATTTTTGAAAATACAAAGGAATTTAAAAAAATGCAACGATTGTTTGGAAATTATTTAATCAATTTTCATTTGTTTAAATAATTTTTCCCCTGAAAAACTTGAAAAGTGAATATTTTCTTGAATAATGACCCATTTAATGAATGTTAAAAGTGACGTAACTGAAAAAAATGTTTAAAAAAATGATTATTGTTTTAAAAAATTGGGTTTGAGTTCTGAGATAAGAAAGTACTAGAATTTACTCCACCTTTCCTATAAAAAGACAGAAGTGAATGATTATTAATTTTGTAACTAATTGCAAACTGTCTTCCACAAATTGTATCACTCTTAGCATTCATTAACTGCGTTGATAATCCCAGGAAATAGTAACTTTTCAAGATTTATAGGGAAATTTTGTTTAAACAAAAGAAAATTCTTTAAATAATTGAAAAATATCGTTAACAAAATATATTACGCTCAAAATTCGTTAATTGTGTCATTAATTTCAAAAAATAATAACTTCTTACGATTGACGGAGGAAAAATGGTTTAAAAAAATAAAAATTTATTAAATAATTAACAAGTATGTTAAACAAGAAATATTAATGTTGAAATTAATCAACTGTATCATTTATTCCGAAAAATAATAACTTTTCACGATTTCACGAAAAATTAGTAATTGTTTAAACCATTTTTTTCTCTGTAAACCGTGAAAAGTTTTTATTTTTCTGGATAAATCCTACAGTTTATGAATATCACGAGTAATATTTCTCGTTCAACATATTTGGCAATTATTTAAACAATTTTCTTTTGTTTAAACCATTTTTCCCCCATTGAATCGCGAAATGTGATTATTTTTTTTAATTAATGACAGAATTAACAAATGTTGAGCATAATAAATTTTTGTAAGGATATTTGCCAATTATTTAAACAATTTTCATTTTTTTGGACAATCTATTCTCCTGCGAATCGTAAAAATTCACTATTTTTTGGAATTAATTAATGTTAAAAATGATATTTTTCGTGAGACAATTTGAAATTATTTAAACAATTAATATAATCGTTCACTTGCACCTTTACATAGGAAAGGTGAAGAAAATTGATGCAGATTATACAGTTTATGAATGTCAAAAGTAATATTTCTTGTTTAACATACTTGGCAATTAATTAAACAATTTTCATTTGTTTAAACCAATTTTTTCTTCTGTACATTTTTAAAAGTTACTATGTTCTGGAATTCATGGCACAGTTAATTTATATTAAGAGTGATATTTTTTGTGAAAGACAATTAGCAATTATTTAAATAATCTTCATTTGTTCAAACAATTTTTTCAAGTTCAAAAAAATAGTGGTATGTTTTTTCCATTCGAACAGAACCCATAGAAAACATTTTTATATTTTAAAATTTTTTAAAGTTTTTAATTTTTCAAGCTTTATAAAAAGATGTTAGATTTCAAAAAGTCAAGTTTTAAATTCTAAATCTTCCAAGTTTTAAATTTTCGAAATTAAAAATCTTTTATATTTAAACATTTACAATTGAAAGTTCTACAATTTTCAGGAGTTAGAATTAAAAACTCTTCAATTCTTAAGATTCCAAAATAAGCATTCTTAAAATTGAATGATTTTAAAGATCAAAAATGAAGTTTTCAAATCTAAATCTTCCAAATTAAAGAAATTTATAATGTAAATCATCGAACTTTAAACTTGCATAATGTATAATTATGAATTTTCAAAATTAAAAACTCTTTAATTTTAAAGAGTTACAATTAGAAACTCTTCAATTTGGAAAGTAATAGAATTACAAATTAAGTTATTCAATTTTCAATATTTATATTTTAAAAGTTACGTTATTTGGAACATTTTTTTTTGAATAATTCAATTCTGAAGATTTACAATTAAAAACTCTTTAATTTTAAAGTTGCATAAATAAAAATTCTTCAATTTGGATGATTTTGAAGATGAAAATTAGGGTTTTCAATTCTAAATCTTCCAAATGCAAGAACTTTATAACGTAAATCTTCGAACTTTAAACTTGCAAAGTTTTTAATTGGAAATTTTCAAAATGAAACAAAATACTTATATTTTCAGTAACATAGCTGAATTCTCAACTAAAATGATGAATAAAAAACTGAATTTTCGACAAAAGAGTTGAATCCAAAAAATGATTATTCAACCCAGAAGATTAATTTTCTAGAAATGGAATAATTAAATATTCAACCAAAGTGATGAATCTTCAACCAAAAAAAATGAATTTTTAACAAAGTAGTTTAACTTTTAACCAAGAAGTCAAATTTTTTACAAAAAGAGATGAATTTTTAACAAAATAGTTGCATTCTCAACAAAATAATAAAATTTTCCATTAAATACCAGAAAAAAAGTCAAATTTTCAACCAAATATATCCAATTTCAACCAAATTGATGAATTTTGAAGCCAAAAGGATGAATTATCCACAAAAAGATGGATGTTTCAACCCAAAAATATGATTTTTTTAACAACCACAAAATTAACTTTCTACAAAAAAGTAAAATTTCTACAAAAATATTTTAACTTTTGCCCAAATAGTTCAATTAAAAGCAAAAATATGAATCTTTAACCTAAAAGTTAATTTTCAACCAGATAGATTAATTTTCTACCGAAAAAGACGAATTTTTTTAAAATACATGAATTTTCAACTAAAATAGACCAATTTTCAAAAAGCAATATAAATTTTCAACTAAAAATGGAATAGTTACATTATTGGTTAAAAAATTATTTATTAACAACAAAAAAACGAATTTTCAACAAAATATTTACATTTTCAACTAAAGAAATGAATGTTCAACAACAATAAAAATGAATTTCTAACACAGCAGTTCAACCAAAAAGATTAATTTGCAACCAAAAAAGACTAATTTTAACCAAAATAAATTAATTTTTAAGCAGAAAAAAATCAATTTGCAATTTAAAATATCAATTTTCAACCAAAAAAGGAATATATTACATTTGCATTGAGGAAAATAGATTTTCAACCAACAAAAAAAACGAATTTTTAGCAAAATAGTTACATTTTCAACCAGAGGTGAATTTTCAACTAAACTGATAAATGTTCAAACCAACAAAAAATAAATTTCAACATTCAACCTAAAAGATGCTTTTTTAAACAAGAAGAATAATTGACTAAAAATGGAATAATTACATTTTCAACCAAAGAGATGAATCTTCAACCAAAAGAAATGAATTTTTAACAAAGTAGTTCAACCAAAAAGATAAATTTGCTACCAAAAAACACTAATTTTAACCAAAATAAATTAATTTTCAACCAGAAAAGGTCAATTTGCAATTTAAAATATCAATTTTGAACCAAAAAAAGAATATATTACATTTGCATTGAGGAAAATAGATTTTCAACAACAAAAAAACGAATTTTTAGCAAAATAGTTAAATTTTCAACTAAACTGATAAATCTGAACAACAACAAAATGAATAAATTTCAACATTCAACTCAATTTACTAAAACTGGAATAATTACGTTTTCAAATAAAGAAATGAATCTTTAAACAAAAAAATTAATTTCAGTCAAGTTATTTTTCATTGAGTTCTAATAATTTAGTTAGAAGACATCTTTGCTGTTTTTTCGAAAGATACCGTTTTTAATTGACCCAATTATCATAATTGTAAAGAAGACTTTTTAATTGGTATTAGGGTCGATAATATTCATTTTTTTTCTACAATTACTTTTTTAAAAATATATATTTTTTAAAATAAAATAAAAATTAGATTTGTTATGTTTCCATTAAATTCCATTATAATGTATATTTTCCAAAAAAAAAGGTTACGCTTGTTTGTAAATGTTGTGATTTTTGCAGTTAATAATATAATGCATTTCAACCACGAATAGGGGTTGAAACTTAATTATAATTTAACTTACCTAATAAAAAAGGTTTTTGTGTTTAAAAAAAAATAAAAGTAAAATTTATATCAATTATATTAGGTTTCAACCTTTATCCGCGATTGAAATGCATTATATTATTAACTGCAAAATTTAAAAAATTTACAAAATTTACAAACAAACGTACTTTTTTTGCAAAATGTACATTATAATATTAATTTAGTTCGCATTTGAGCGAAAAAAATTCGAACAGAACCCATAGAAAAAATGTTTCTATTTAAAAATGTTTAAAATTTGTTAATGTTGCAAGCTTTACAAAAAGATTTTTTATTTCAAAAAGTCAAATTTTCAATTCTAAATCTTTCAAGTTGAAGAAATTTATAATGAAAATCATCGAACAAACAGAATTTTTAAGTTTGAAATTTCAAACTTGCATAATTTTTATATAATTGTAAATTTTCAAAATTAAAAAGTGTTTATAATAAAACACTTAAAATTTGAATTTCTACAATTTTTAAGAGTTACAATTATAAACTCTTCAATTTCGAGACAATAAAATTAAAAATTATATTATTCAATTTTCAAGATTTATATTTTAAAACTTACGTAATTTGGAACATTTTTTTGGAATAGTTCAATTTTGAAGATTTACAATTAAAACTTCTTTAATTTTTAAAATGCGTATAAGGCAGGACTGATTCACATAGCCTTACTGACGAGTCCCGTGAGTCAGTCCGGGACAAAACATAAAAAATATTATTTTTATTCTATTTCTAACATATTTTTTTTAAAAATTAGTTGCAGGAAAAAAATTCGAACAGAACCCATAGAAAAAATGTTTCAATTTTAAAATTTAAACAATTTTTTAATTGGTCATGAAAAAGTCGTTGGGGCGAGTGGGGCTAAGTCGACACTTGCTTTTTTAAAGAAAAATATAAACCCTGTGAACTTGTTTTTTTTCTTCTAATAAAAGTAGACCCTAATGCCCTAACTTATTTATTAAATTTTATAAAATATATTAAATTTTGATTTTTGGATGATTTTCAATGTTTTTCGGATATCAATATACAAAATGGACGCGTGGGGGCTAAGTCGCCACCGAGTACGTCATCATGCCTACAGGATACAGACATACATACAGACATACATCCCGACAGACAGACACCTTTGTAAAAATCATTTTTTCTGACTCAGGGGATCTCAACGTGATGATTTGATGAAAAGCGAAGTCCAATTTTAAATAAAAATAATACCTTCTCATTATAGAATGAGAATGTAAAAAAATTTTGTTTGACAACGTATTCGGTATTGTTGGATCGAAAATTTATTTGGCTACAATAATAAAAATTTTAAAAACGTATCATTTTCTTTCTTCAAACATTATAGTCAAGTGTCGACTTAGCCCCAAGGCTCGATAGATTTTCCATAACTTCACTTTTTTTCTAATCATTGATAAAAAAAAGCATCCTAGTTCAAAATCGTCAGTAACCTTTTGTAGCCAACTAAATTCTCGATCCAACCATACTTAACACGTTGTCAAACAAATTTTTTTTTAATTAAAAAACGACTTTTAAAAAAAGTGTCGACTTAGCCCCACCCTTCCCTACAAATATCAGTGCATTTTTGTAACTGAGGGCTATTCTGAATCAGAAAGCAACGATTTGAGGAAATGTCAATCGAATTTTACTAGAATGAAATGAGTTTCCTTCTTTCCTTCGGAAAAAGCCAATGTCATTGAGAAAAAAGGGGATGGGGTTCCACCACACTTCCAGGGAAACTCTTTCGTAATATGAAGGGGGACTTTGGAATGTTTGCTTGGAGACTGGGAAAAATTCCCTTTAAAAAAGGTTCACGTAATTCTTGAATGGCCTTCAAAATATGTTGAGATTTCCTCTCTATAACTTGTCTTTTCGCTCAAGGAGACACTTTACAAATATTTGTATAAAAAAAGTTATAATTGGCATCTGGCACATCCATCAATAATTCTCATATGCATTAGGGACCGTCTATAAATGACATTACCAAAAAGACCAATTTTTGCTAAGACAGTTGAATTTTTCACAAAATAGTTCATTTTCAATCAAGAAAGATTAATTTTTAATCCAAAAGTACAATTTTTTAACAAAACAGTGGAATTTTCGACCAAAAAAGTTGATCTTCTCAAATATATATTATAATAACGTAGCCAAAATTCATTCAAAACAGAGGAAATAGAGTGATTTTTAACAAAAATAGGAGAATAATATGGGAACCAAATTCAATCAAATAGTTGAGTTTTTAACCAAATAGTTGAATTTTCAAGCCGAAAAGACAAACTTTTTAAAATGCAGTTTAATTTTCAACAAAAAAGTTTCTACCGAAAACGAGACCAAAAAAGACAAATCTTCAACCAAATACAACAATTTTCGACAAAATTATTAAACTTTGAAACAAAAAGACATTATTTTTTGGTTGAAAATTCATTTTGCTTAGATTGAAAATTTAACTACATATTTTATTTTTAGAAAATTCTCTTGGTTTAAAAATCATCTTTTGGGTTGAATGTTGAACTATTTTGTTGAAAATTCACCATTTTAGTTGAAAATTCATCTCTTTGGTTGAAAATTTAACTATTTTGTTGAAAATTCCTTTTTTAGTTAAGAATTAATTTTTTTTTACCAAAAATATATCTATTTGGTTGAAAATTAACTTTTTTGATGAAAATTCAACTATTTGGTTAAACATTAATTTTTTGTTGTTGAAAATTCATCTCGTTTTGGTTGGAAATTTAACTATTCAATTTTTGGAAAATTGATATTCTTGCTTCATCGTTTAATTTTCAAGTCAAAAAAACCATGTTCTATAAATCAGTTCAATTTTCAAACGGAAAATATTAATTTTTAACTAAAATGATGAATCTTCAACCAAAATATAAATAAAATTTTTTAAGTTGTTTATCTTTAAACCAAGTAGTTTTTTTCAAACAAAACAGATGAATTGTCAATGAAACATGTGAAAGTTGCTATTTCCACCAAAAATAGTTGAATTTTCGACCCGAAAATACGAACCTTCTAGAAGGTAGTTAAATTTGCAAAAAAAAGTCAATTTTCAATCAAGAAAGAGGAATTTTCTACCATAAAAGATGTATTTTCTAACAAGAGATAAATTTCCATGTAGTTGAATTAAACTAAACAAAAACGATTTTTTAATAAAATTGTTGAATCCTCAACCAAATAGAAAATAGAATAACGGAATAATGAGATTTTCAACCAAAAACGATGAATTTTTGAACAAATAGATCAATTTTCAGCCAAAAAAAAATAATTTTTCCACCAAAAAGGACCAATTTTCAAACAAATACAACAATTTTCGACGAAATTATTAAATTTTGAAACAAAAAGATATTATTTTTTTTGTGAAAATTCATTTCACTTAGATTGAAAATTTAATTAAATATTTTATTTTTAGAAAATTAATCCTCTTGTTTAAAAAATCATTTTTTTGGATGAATGTTGAACTATTTTGTTGAAAATTCATTTTTGTGTTGAAGATTAATCATTTTAGTTGAAAATTCATCTCTTTGGTTGAAAATTTAACTATTTTGTTAAAAATTCCTTTTTTAGTTAAGAATTAATTTTTTTTACTAAAAATGTATCTATTTGGTTAAAAATTAACTTTGTTGACAAAAAATTTGCAGTTGAAAATTCAACTATTTGGTTAAACATTAATGTTTTTTTTTTTTGAAAATTCATCTCGTTTTGGTTGGAAATTTAACTATTCAATTTGTGGAAAATTGATATTCATGTTTCTATAAAACAGTTCAATTTTCAAACGGAAAATATAAAATTTTCAACTAAAATGATGACTCTTCAACCAAAATATAATAAAAAAATTTTAAGTAGTTTAACTTTAAACCAAGTAGTTTTTTTCAAACAAAAAAGATGAACTGTCAATGAAACATGTGAAAGTTGCTATTTCCACGCAAAATAGTTGAATTTTCGACCCGAAAATACGAACCTTCTAGAAGGCAGTTAAATTTTCAAAAGAAAGTCAATTTTCAATCAAGAAAGAGGAATTTTCTGCCATAAAAAATGAATTTTCTAACAAGAGACAAATTTCCATTTAGTTGAACTAAACAAAACAAAAACGATATTTTCACAAAACAGTTGAAACCTTAACCGAATCGATGAATTATAAAGAAAAAAAGATAAATTTCCAACAAAAATTGGAATAGTTAAATTTTTAATCAAAAACGATGAATTTTTAAACCAATAGATACATTTTCAACCAAAAAGGTTAATTTTCCACCAAGAAGATTAATATTCTACCAAAAGACAAAATTTTCAACCAAATACAACAATTTTCGATAAAATTGTTGAATTTTAAAACAAAAATAAGAATTATCTATAAAACATAGTTGAATTTTGAACCCGAAAATACGATTTTTCAACAAAAAAATTAATTTTCATAAAATAGTTTAATTTTTAATCAAATAGTTTAATTTTAAACCAAAAATATAAATTTTCAAGAAAAAAGTTCATTTTCAACCAAGAAATTCTAATTTTTAATCCAAAAGTACAAATTTTTAACAAAACAGTCGAATTTTCGACCGAAAAAGATGACTTCAACAAAATATTTGAATGTTCAACCTTTAAAGATGCATTTTCAACCAAATGGTCGAACTTTCAAACAAAACAGATTAAAATTCAACCAAAAAAAGTTGAATTTTCTCGTATAAAAGACTAACTTTTTAGAAGGCAGTGGAATTTTCAACAAAAAAGTTAATTTTCAACCAAAAAAGACGACTTTTCTTCCATAAAAGATGAATTTTCTATCAAGAGACAAATTTTCATCCAGTTGAGTTAAACAAAAAAAAAACAATATTTTAACAAAACAGTTGAATTCTCAACCAAATAGATGAATTTTAAATAAAGATAAATTTGAACCAAATAGTTGAATCCTCAACCATAAAGATGAATTTTCAACAAAATACATGAATTTTCAACTTATAAAAGTTAAATTTCCAACCAAAAATGGAATAGTTAAATTTTCAACCAAAAAGATGAATTTTCCACCAGGGAGATTAATATTCTACCAAAAAAGAGACAAATTTTCAACCAAATACAACAATTTCCGATAAAATTGTTGAATTTTGAAACAAAAATAAGAATTATCTATAAAACAGTCGAATTTTGAACCTCGAAAATACGATTTAAAAAAAAATAATTTTTATAAAACAAGTTTAATTTTTAATCAAATAGTTGAATTTTCAACCAAAAATATAAATTGCTAACAAAACAGTGGAATTTTTTACCAAAAAAGATGACTTTATAAAAATAATTGAATTTCCAACCTACAAAGATACATTTTCAACCAAATGGTCGAACAAATTAAAATTCAACCAAAAACAGTTGAATTTTCAACAAAAAAATTCATTTTCAACAAAAATTCATTTTCGACCATAAAGGCTGGAATTTTGAAAAAATATTTGAATTTTCTACAAAATAGTTTATTTTTTAACCAAATACTAGAATTTTCTACCTAGAAAGATGAATTTTCAACCAAATATTCGAATTTTAAAAGAAATAATATGAATCTTCAACCAAAAATAGTCGAATTTTTAAAACGAAAATTTGAATTTTCAACAAAAAGATGAATTCTTAACGAAAAATATAATAGCTGATATTTCATACAAAAAAAATGAATCTCAAGAAAATAATTAAATTTTCAACATAATGGTCGATATTTTAACCAAATAGTTGAATCCTCGGTTTACAAAATTGAATTCTCAAACAAAACGACGAATTTTCAACCAAGATTAATTGTTTACCAAAAAAATTCCTTTCCTTAACAAAATACAAGAATTTTTAAATAAATAGTTTAAATTTCGTATAAAAAAGACAAAATTGTCACTAAAAAAAATTTCAACAAAATAGTTAAATTTTCAACCGCAGAGATGAATTTTCATCAAAAAAGTTAATTTTCAACCAAATAGTTGCATTTTTCACAAAAAGATCAATTTTCAACTAAAAATGGAAAAATTATATTTTCGGACAAAAAATTAATTAAAAATTTTTAAAAACAGATTTTCACCACAAAAGTTAAATTTTTAACCAAAGAGACGAACATTGAACCAAAAAAATTAAATTTTTAACAACGTGGTTCAAATTTTACACAAGTAAATAAATTTTCAATTTAAAAAAATAAATTTTTAAACAAAAAGTGGAATAGTTACATTTTCAGTTGATAATTTAACCAAATATGTAGTTGAATTTTCAATCTACGAAATTAAATTCTCAAATAAAACGACAAATTTCCCACCAAGAAGCTTAATTTTTTACCAAAAAAAGATCTTTTTAACAAAATAAATCAACTTTTTTTAAATAGTTGAATTTTCACATAACAAAGACAAATTTTCAGTAAAAAAAATAAATTTTCAACAAAATAGTTGAATTTTCAACAAAAAAGTTAATTTTCAACGAAATAGTTGCAGTTTTAACAAGAACATCAAATGGAAACATTATATTTTCGGGCAAAAAATTAATTTAAAATTTTTAAAAGCGGATTTTCAACAAAAAAGTTGAATCAATTTTTAAAAAAATGGAATAGATACATTTTCAGTTGATAATTTAAACTAATCTACGAAATTAAATTCTCAAACAAAACGACGAATTTTCCAATAAGAAGATTAATTTTTCACCAAAAAAGACCTTTTTTTTAACAAAATACACGAATTTTTAAATAAATAGTTGAATTTTCAAATAAAAAAGACAAATTTTCACTAAAAAAAAAAAATAAATTCTCAACACAATTATTTAATTTTCAACAAAAATTATATTTTCGGCCAAAAAATTAATTTAAAATTTAAAAAACGGATTTTCAAGGAAATATTTAAATTTTTAACCAAAGAGATGAACATTGAACCAAAAAAATTAAATTTTTAACAACGTGGTTCAAATTTTACACAAGTAGATAAATAAATTTTCAATTTAAAAAAATAAATTTTTAACCAAAAATAGTTACATTTTCAGTTGATAATTTAACCAAATATCTCGCCAAATATGTAGTGGAGTTTTCAATCTACAAAATTAAATTCTCAAATAAAACGACAAATTTCCCACCAAGAAGATGAATTTTTTACCAAAAAAAGATCTTTTTAACAAAATAAATAAACTTTGTTAAAATAGTTGAATTTTTAAATAACAAAGACAAATTTTCAGTCAAAAAAATTAATTTTCAACAAAATAGCTGAATTTTCAACAAGAGATGAATTTTCAACAAAAAAGTTAATTTTCAACGAAATAGTTGCAGTGTTAACAAAAAGATCAAATGTCAACTAAAAATGGAAACATTATATTTTCGGGCAAAAAATTAATTAAAAAATTTTAAAAGCGGATTTTCAACAAAAAAGTTGAATCAATTTAAAAAAAATGGAATAGATACATTTTCAGTTGATAATTTAACCTAATCTATGAAATTAAATTCTCAAACAAAACGACGAATTTTCCACCAAGAATATTAATTGTTTACCAAAAAAGACCTTTTTTTTTAACAAAATACACGAATTTTTAAATAAATAGTTGAATTTTCAAATAAAAAAGAAAAATTTTCACTAAAAAAAATAAATTGCCAACACAATTGTTTAATTTAAACAAAAATTATATTTTCGGGCAAAAAATTAATTTAAAATTAAAACAACGGATTTTCAAGAAAATAGGTAAATTTTTAATCAAAGAGATGAACATTCAATAACAATTTTTTTTTAACAAAATGGCTCAACCCAATGCAGATACTGTTGGACAATTCAGTCAAATTTCAACCAATTCTAATCAATAAAAGCACTTTCAATACGTTAACAGCAAAAAAGTATTAGATTTAAAAAAACTCATTAAATTATTATTAAAATTAACAAAAATTGGGAATGAATTAAAAACTTTGAAATATTTTCCACTTTAACTTCGTAATTTACTAATTTTCCACCGTGATAAAATGAACAATCTATTCTTAAAAATGTCTGTTTTTCTACTTTTTAAATTAAAAAAAAACGGTTCAGCAGAGAACAAGTTTAAACCCCTATTTTTTCTTGAAGGCAATAAAAATTCCAGGACGATGAGCAAAATTCAAGGACTTTTCAACGTTTTTCCAGGTAAAAAAAATTCAAGGACTTTTCCAGGTTTTCAAGGACTTTTTGGACGCTAGACACCCTGGTTAAAACGACTATTTTGTCAGTAGAAATGACTGACTTTTTAGCGAGCTTTTCAGTCAAGGCATGCTTGATTAATTTAATCAGTCAAATTTCGACTGATTTAATGAAGCTATTGAAAAAATATTTTTTTCGATAATCATACAGCACAAAAAAACGGTGTTACAATCGAGACTCTGACATGTCTCAAAGTTTCAGATTAATACATGAGCTATATATCAAAACAACAAATAAAGGAAAAATCAAGAAAGACAGGAACTTGAGAATCTGTGAGACTGTTTGCGCAGCTGTTCAAATTGCTTGCACGCGAAACGGCGAAAATACCGCGTCATCCTTTTTGTCAAACTTTTTTTTTCAAATTCTCTATATATAGTTTACTATACGTTTTTTGTCTCCGCGACTATCTATCTCTATCTATTCTATCGCATTCATCTTATCTGATTCTCAATCAGGCATACATTCTTAATCAGCGACTTCCTTTTTTTGATCACCTTTTACTTTTTTCCTGATTGAAGGACAAATGATGGGAAGAAATTTGTTCTTTCTGACCATTTTGTCTAGAAGGTGTAATATTGTGACGAGCTTGCTGCAGTGTCTGCAATCGGGATCGATCCCGACCGAAGAAAATTTTTTTTCAAAAGGCCGCGTATTTTTTTATAGTAAATAATAAATAACAGTTTTCATAGGAATCTTGAGAAAATTTTCTATTCTCAAACCTTTCATCATTTTTGAAAAGCTACTAGATTCTTCGCTCAAAATCTGCAAAAATCTACATTTTGTTTTTAATTATTTGAAATCATTTCAAGTTTTTAATTAATTTTTAATCTATGTTTCCTGAAAGTTTTCCTAGGAATCTTGGGAACATTTTTTTATTCTCAAACCTTTCATCATTTTTGAAAAGCTACTAGATTTGTTGCTCGAAATCTGAAAAAATCTACATTTTGTTTTTAATTATTTGAAATCGTTTCAAGTTTTAAATTAATTTTTAATCTACATTTCCTGACAGTTTTCCTGGGAATCTTGGGAACATTTTTTTATTCTCCAACCTTTCATCATTTTTTAAAAATTACTAGATTTGTTGCCCGAAATCTACAAAAATCTACATTTTGTTTTAAATTATTTGAAATCATTTCAAGTTTTTAATTAATTTTTAATCTACGTTTCCTGATGATAGATTTGAACTGGCCCTTTTTTAAAGAATTATTTTTTTCCCTGTTTTTAAGAAACTTTCCCTTTTCTTGTTTTTCTTAACTGTGAACTGCATTATTGGAAATCCATAAGAAACTGTAACTTTTTTTGGTTCAGAATTCATCTCGTTTGATTGAAAATTCTACTATTAGGTTAAAAATTTAATTATTTTGTTGAAAATGCAACTATTTTGTTAAAAAGTAATCTTTTCTGGTTAAAAATTCAAATACTTGAATAAAAGCTTAACTAATTTATTAAAATTTCATTTTTTTTTTTTTTTGGTTGAAGATTCATTTTTTTATTTGAAACTTTAACTCTTCCATTTTTAGAAAAGTAATCTTCTTGGTTAAAAAATCATCTTTTGGGTTGAATGCTGAATTCTTTTGTTGAAAATTCTTTTTTTTTTAATATTCATCATTTTATTTCAAAATTCATCTGTTTGCTTAAAAATTTAACTATTTTGCTAAAAATTCGTTTTTTTTTTGGTTGAAAATTAATTTTTTTGGCTATTTAATTTTTGGGTGAACATTGATATTTCAACTTGAAAACTGTTTTTTTTTCTAATTAAAAATTCAACTATTTTGAAAATTCATGTATTTTATTGGAAATTCGTAATTTCTGGTAAAAAATTAATCCTGTTGGTTGAAAATTCATCCTTTTTGGTTGAAACATCAATTATTAGATGTTTCGTTCCTTTTTTTTTAATATCTACTAGTTGGTTTAAAATTCAACTACTTTTTAAAAAATAAATTTTTGTGTTAGTTGAAAATTCATATTTTCGAGTTGAAAATCGAACTGTTTTTTAGAAAATTCGTCTTTTTGGGTTGAACATTCAACAATTTGCTAGAAAATTAAACTATTTGGTTGAAAACCAATTTTTTTGTTTGTAAATTTATATTGAAAAATCATATTTTCGTTTCGAAAATTCAACTGGTTTCTAAAAAATTAGTTTTTTTTTTACTTCAAAATTTAACAATTTTTTTCGAAAATTGATGTATTTTGTTGAAAATTCATCTTTTTTGGTAGAACATTAATCTTCTTCATGGAAAATCATCTTTTTAGTTACAAATTTTTGTATGAATCAGAAGATTCTCAAACAAATAAAGCACTACTATTCATAGTTACAAATTTAATTATTTGTTTCAAAATTCACATTTTTTAGTTGAAAAGTCATCTCCTTCATTGAAAGTTAAAATACTTTGTTAAAAATTCATTTTTTTAAATTCAACTCTTTGGTTGAACATTCAATTTTTTTCGTGATAATTCGTTTTTTTTGTTAAAAATTAATTTTTTATCTGAAAATTTGATTATTCCATTTTTGGTTGAGAATTTGTTGTTTATAAGTTTTAAATTCACTGTTTAGTAGACAATTCATGTATTTTATTGTAAATTTCTTCCTTTTGGTTGAGGATTCAATTATTTTGTTGAAAATTCGTTTTTAAAAAATTCATTTATGTTTGGTCGAAAATTTATCATTTTAGTTGAAAATTTATATTTTTGGGTTGAAAATTGAACTGTTTTGTAAATAATTCGTTATTTTGTTTACTTCAAAATTCAACAATTGCTTCAAAAATTGATGTATTTTGTTGAAAATTCATCTTTTTGGTAGAATATTAATCTTCTTAATGGACAATTAATCTTTTTGGTTACAAATGTAACTATTTGTTTAAAAATTCACCTTTTTTAGTTGAAAATTTGACTACTTCGTTGAAGGTTAAAATACGCTGTTAAAACTTCTTTTTTTTTCATTTAACTCTTTGGTTGAAAATTAAATTTTTTGTTGTTGATGATTCATTTTTGTTTGTTAAAAATTAATTTTTTATCTGAAAATATAAGTATTCCATTTTTGTTTGAGAATTTATTGTTTATAGGTTTTTAAATTCAACTGTTTAGTAGACAATTAATGTATTTTGTTGAAAATTTCTTCCTTTTTGTTGAAAATTCGTTTTAAAAAATTAATTTTTTGTTTGGTTGAAGATTTATCATTTTAGTTGAAAATTCATATTTTCGGGTTGAAAATTTAACTGTTTTGTAGAAAATTCGTCTTTTTGACTTGAACATTCAACAATTTGCTAGAAAATTAAACTATTTGATTGAAAATAATTTTTTTTTGTTTTATGTTGAAGAATAATATTCTCGGTTCGAAAATTCAATTTCATTGGTTAAAAATTCAATTACCTGGTTGAAAGTCGAATTACTTTGTTGAAAAAAAATTTTGTTTTCTGGTTGAAAAATACACTATTTTGTAGAAAATTTCATCTTTTTGGCTTGAGCATTGAACAATTTGGTTGAAAATGAATTTTTGGTTGAAAATTATTATTTTTGGTTGAAAATTATTATTTTTGGTTAAATATGGTTATCTGGTTAAAAATTATACTATTTTTATAAAAATTTAACAATTGGAAGAAACTTTAACCATTTTATAGAAAATTAACTTTTTTGTTGAAAAATTATATTTTCGGTTTGAAAACTGAACTGTTTTGTAGAAGAATCGCCTTTTTCTCTTCAAAATTTAACAACTTATTTGAAAATTGATATATTTTGTTCAAAATACGTCTTTTTGGTAAAATATTAATCTTCCTGGCGGAAAAATCCATCTTTATGATTGAAAATTTAAGTTTTTTTAATTAATCTTTTTGGTTGAAAATTTAACTTTTTTGTTGTAAATTCGTTTTTTTTTTAAATTAATTTTTTCTATCTGAAAATTTAACTATTTGATTTTTTGTTGGAATATTGTACTTTACAAGTTGAAAATATAACTATTTGATAGAAAATTGATGTATTTTGATGAAAAATTCGTCTTTTGGGTTAGAAAATTAATCTTGTTTGTTGAAAATTTATCTTTTTGGTTTAGAATTCAGCTATTTTGTTAAAAATTCGTTTTTGTTTTCGTTTGATTCTACTGGTTGAAAATTAATCTTTTTTGGTTTAGAACTTAACTATTTTGTTAAAAATTCGTTTTTGTTTTCGCTTGATTCTACTGGTTGAAAATTCGTCTTTTGGCAGCTTTTTAGGTTGAAAATTTAAGTACTTTGATCTAGTCAAGTTTTTAATTTAAAAAAAAAAAATTAACTTTTAAAACCAAAATTTGTGAAGGAAATTTACCCTTTTTTGGTAATTTAACTAGTTGTCTTTTTTTGTCGAAAATTCACCAGTTTTGTTCAAAATTCGTCCTTTTGAATGGAAAATTCATCTTTTATGGTAGAAATAGTATTCACACTAATTTTATTTAAAAGATTTTATTTCCCTATTAATACCTCATTTTTGTTCAAAATCACCTTACTATTTTATTTTTGGTTCGGAATTCATCTTGTTTGGCTAAAAATTCTAGAATTTTGTTGAAAATGCAACTATTTAGTCAAAAAGTCATATTTTTTGGTAAACTATTTTGTTGTATATTTTTTTTTTACTGTGAATTAATTTTCTTAACAAACAATGTAACTATTCCATTTTTGGTTAAAAATGCATCCTTTTTAGTTGAAAATCCTCTTTTATTGAAAATTCATTTTTTACAGATTCATCATTTTATTTGAAAATTTATCTCTTATGTTGAAAATGCAACTATTCTGTCGAAAATTCGTTTTTTTGTTAAAAATGAATTTTTTAATTAATAATGTAACTATGCCATTTTTAGTTGAAAATTTACATTTTTTATTAAAAATTGGTCTTTTATAGTTGAAAATTCCTGTATTTTTTTTTAATTCGTCTTTTTTGGTCGAATATTAATCTTCTGGGTTGAAAATTCATCCTTTTCGGTTAAAATGCAACTATTTGGTTACAAATTAATGTGGTTTAACTTTATGGTTAAAAATTCATATTTTCAGTTTCAATTGAAATATTTGGTTCAAAATAAAATATTTGTATAGAAATTTTACTTTTTTGTAGAAAACTAATTGTGTTGTTAAAAAAAATCATATTTTTGGGTTGAAAATTCAATGTTTTTGTAGAATTCGTCATTTTGGCTTCAAAATTCATCAATTTTCTTGAAAATGTATATATTTTCTTGAAAATTTGACTTTTTTGTTAAAATTTCTAGTATTTATTTCAAAATTTCATTATTTTGTTGAAAATGCAACTATTTCGTTAAAAAGTCATCTTTTTTTGTTGAAAATTCATTCTTTTTGGTTAAATATACAACTATTTGCTTGTAAATTAATCGATTTTAGTGGAGGATTCCATTTTTGGAAAATCAATCTTCCAGGTTTTTTTTTTTCTTTAAAATCATCTTTTGGGATGATCTGCATTGTTGAAAATTCATTTTTTTTAAGATTCATCATTTTAGTTCAAAATTCATCTCTCATGTTGAAAATGTAACTATTTTGTTGAAAATTCGTTCTTTTGTTTAGGTTGATAATTAATATTTTTAACTAAAAATGTAACTATTCCATTTTTTGTTAAAATTTGATATTTTTTATTGAAAATTGATGTTTTTATTCAAAATTCGCCTTTTCTCAACAGTTTGGTAGAAACTTAAACTATTCGGTTAAAAATTAATATTATTTAAGATTCACCTCTTTGGTTTAAAATTTTCAGTTTTATTTTCAAACTTTGGTTGATCTTTTTGGTTCAAAATTTAACTATTTGGTAAATAATTCATCTTTTTTAGTTGAAAATTCAACTACTTGGTTGATAGTTGAACTAGTTTGTTAAAAATTTATATTTTTCAAGAATCACCTCTTGGTTGAAAATTCAACTATTCCATTTTTAGAAAATTAATCTTATCCGGGTTAAAATATCATCTTTTGGGATGAACTCGTTTGTTGAAAATTCCTTTTTTTTAGGTTAAAAATTAATCTCTTATGTTAAAAATGTAACTATTTTGTTGAATATTCCTTGTTTTATTTTTTTAATAATTAATATTTTTAACTAACAATGTAACTATTTAATTTTTTGTTAAAAATTCATATTTTTATTGAAAATTGACCTTTTATAGTTAAAAATTCTCATATTTTATTAAAAATTCGTTTTTTCTGGTCGAAAATTAATCTTCGTGGTTGAAAATTCATCCTTTTTTGGTAACTATTGTAGTTACTTTTTTGGTAACGATAGTGGTAACGACATTACTTTTATAAGTAAGTAACGAATTGGCAACTAGTTTCATTTTTTTCAGTAACAGTAACTATAAAAATCGTTATTTTTTTAGTTACTTTCGAAATGTAGTTCGCAAGTCTTTTTTACGATAATCAATTTTGTTGCTTTTCCAACTATTTTTTCATTTTTACTATTCAAATTGTAGTGGCAGATAGCCATAGGAATTTATAGTCCAATATAGAAAAATTGAAATTTTCCTCCCACCCTGGCTTTCAAAATTTTCTAAAATTTATAAAAATACTTAGAAAGGTATAAAAAAATAATTTCAAAGTTAAATATTCATTTCTCTTTGGTTGATAATGAATTCTTCTAACTGGCAATTTAACTATTCCAGTTATTTTACTTATTATTTTAATTGAAAATTTATATTTTTTGGTTAAAAATTTTATTATTTGGTTGAAAATTTTATTATTTTGTTCAAAATTGAACAATTTTGAAAGAAAGTCATTTCATTCGGTTAGAAATTATTCAACTGTTTTGTTGAAAATTAGTTTTTTGGTTGCATTAAACTGTTTTTGATTTAAAATTAAATTTTTTGTTGTTGAAATATATGAACTATTACACTTTTAGTTCAGGATTCATCTTTTTCGTTGAAAATTAATTTTTTCAAGTGAAGATTTAACTATGACATTTTTGGTTGAAAATTGATCTTTTTTAGTTAAAAATTCGTATATTTTGCTTAAAATTCGCCTTTTTTTGGTAGAAAAATTAATCTTCTTGATTGAAAATTCATCTCTTTGGTTTCAAATTGCACTATTTTATTGAAAATTGATCTTTTGTATCTGAAAATTCATGTATTTTGTTAAAAATTCATCTCTGGTTTCAAATTAAACAATCTTGTTGAAAATTCGTCTTTTTTTTGTTGAAATTTCGTCTATTACATTTTTCATTGATAAAAATGTTATTATTTGGTTGAAAATAAACTTTTTTATTGAAAATTCGCATTTTTGGCTTGAAAATTCAACAATCAGGTTGATTTTTTTTCTGTCTTGACTGCAAATTCAACAAATATTTTTTGTTTGAAATATAAACTATTACATTTTTTGTTAAGAAGTCATCTTTTTTCGTTCAATATTATTTTTTTAATTGAAAAAAATGCTTTTATTTTGTTAAAAGTTCATCCTTTTTTGGTAACAAATTATTTTCTTGGTTGAAAATTCATCTCTTTGGTTTCAAATGTACCTATTTTGTTGCAAATTCGTCTTTTTTGGTTGAGTGCAACTATACCTGATTTAGAATGAAAATCCTTTTTTGTTTGAAATTTCAACTATTGCCTTTTTCATTGAGAATTCATCATTTTTCGTTGAAAGTGGATCTACTTTGTGTAAAATTCATATATTTTTTAAAATGAAAATTTTTCTATTCCATTTTTTGTTTAAAATGTATATTGTTTAGTTAAAAATTCAACTATTTGGTTGGATATTTCTTTTTTTTTAATTCATGTGTTTTATTGAATATTCAACATCTACTAACAAATTTTCTGTTGGTCTTAGAAATTTTGTAAATCTTCTAGAAGTGGAAGTCGTAACTAGGTAAATCTAAAGACACACTTTTAGAAAGAAATAATTAATTTTCATCGCCAAAGAGATTTATAGCCCAAAATAGGAAAGCTGAAATTTTTCTTCCACACTGAAATTCAACATTTTCTAAAACATTCCTTGTTTTAGAATGTTATGAAAAAAAAAAATAAAAAAAATTAACGATAGTTACTTTTTATGGGAAATGCAACTAAAAAAAAGTTACATTTTGAATCGGTAGCCATAACGATAACTATTTACTTTTTTCGTGACGTAATGGTAACTATAACTATTTAGTTCCTTTTAAAAAGTATCTTACCCATCACTGATATTTCGATTTGAAATCTTAGGAATTTAAATTGTTTCATATTGCTGAATTTTATTTTTCAAGAATTTATTCTATTACTCTATTTTCGTGAAAAATAACCCTATTTTCCCCTGTTTGATAGAACATATAAAAATAAAATATAATAAAACTATTTCAAATAAAATATTTGAAATAGTTTTGGAATAGTTGATATTTGTGAAATTATGGAAATCTTTGTGAAATCTTTTAAATCTACCCGAAATCTTTGTGAAATATTTGAAATCTTTGGAAAATCATTGAAATCTTTGTGAAATATTTCTGAAGTCTTTGCGAAATATTTGAAATATTTTTGAAATATTTTATGATATTTGTGAAATTAATGAAATCTTTGAAATATTTGGGAAAATCATTGAAATCTTCCAAAAATCATTGAAATTTATCTGAAATCTTTGCGAAATATTTGAAATGTTTGTAAAATATTTCTGAAGTCTTTGCGAAATAGTTGAAATATTTTTGAACTATTGGATGATATTTGTGAAATTATTGAAATCTTTGAAATATTTGGGGAAATCATTGAAATCTTCCAAAAATTATTGAAATTTATCTGAAATCTTTGGGAATCATTGAAATCTTTGTAAAATATTTCTGAAGTCTTTGCGAAAGATTTGAAATATTTGATGATATTTGTGAAATATTATTAATCTTTGGGAAAATCATTGAAATCTTCCAAAAATCATTTAACTGTATCTGAAATCTTTGCGAAATATTTCAAATCATTGGGAAATCATTGAAATCTTTGATTATATTTGTGAAATTATTGAAATCTTTGCGAAATATTTGAAACCTTTGGGAAATCATTGAAATCTTTGTGAAATATTTCAAATCTTTGTGAGATATTTCTGAAGTCTTTGCGAAATATTTGATGATATTTGTAAAATTATTGAAATCTTTGTGAAATATTTGAAATCTTTGGGAAAATCATTGAAATCTTCCAAAAATCATTGAAATTTATCTGAAATCTTTGGGAATCATTGAAATTTTTGTAAAATATTTCTGAAGTCTTTGCGAAAGATTTGAAATATTTGATGATATTTGTGAAATATTTTTAATCTTTGGGAAAATCATTGAAATCTTCCAAAAATCATTGAACTGTATCTGAAATCTTTGCGAAATATTGCAAATCATTGGGAAATCATTGAAATCTTTGTGAAATATTTCTGAAGTCTTTGTGAAATATTTGAAATATTTGATGATATTTGTGAAATTATTGAAATCTTTGTGCAATCTTCCAAAAATCATTAAAATCTATCTGAAATCTCTGCAAAATATTTGAAATCTTTGTAAAATATTCCTGAAGTCTTTGCGAAATATTTGAAATATTTTCGAAATATTTGATATTTGTGAAATTATTGAAATCTTTGGGAAATCATTGAAATCTTCCAAAAATCATTTAAATCTGTCTGAAATCTTTGCGAAATATTCGAAAGCTTTGGGAAATCCTTGTAAAATATTTCTAAACTCTTTGCGAAATATTTGATGACATTTGTGAAATTATTGAAATCTTTGGGAAATCATTGAAATCATTCAAAACTATCTGAAATCTCTTCTAAATTTTCAAATCTTTGGTAAATCATTGAAGTCTTTGTAAAATATTTCTGAAGTCTTTGTGAAATATTTGATATTTGTGAAATTATTAAAATCTTTGGGAAATCATTGAAATTTTTGTGAAATATTAGAAATTATTTGGTAATATTTTTGAAATTATTGAAATCTCAGTGCATTCTTTGAAAAATTTTTGTGAAATCTTTTTGAAAGCTTTGAAATTCTTTACGATATATTTAAAATATGTGGCAATACTTATAAAATTATTGAAATCTTTGGGAAATCATAGAAATCTTTGCTAAATCTTTGGAATATTTGTGAAATCTTTGGGAAATAATTGAAATCTTTGTGCAAACTTTGAAATCTATC
Source organism: Andricus curvator (assembly GCA_932195095.1). Lineage (NCBI taxonomy): Eukaryota > Metazoa > Arthropoda > Insecta > Hymenoptera > Cynipidae > Andricus > Andricus curvator. Next base: position 244,959 of record CAKNYM010051843.1, on the reverse strand, counting down.
TGAAATCTTTGCAAAATACTTGAAATCTTTGGGAAATCATTTAAATCTGTGTGAAATATTTCTGAAATCTTTGCGAAATATTTGATATTTGTGAAATTATAATATGATCCAATTTTGTGTTACGTTACTTTTCGGGCGGGGGGAGGGCCGGTCAGACAAAACTACGGTTATCAACGAGGGGGGTCTGCGGTGGGGGGGGCGGGTCAAAAATAGCCTGAAATTGGTAACTTAGTTTATGGACGACCCGACCCAAAAGGGCGCGTATTTTTTGAATTTAAAAATTTTTCAAGTACCAAATAATAAGTAAGGCCCTTTGTACTTGTACTTGTTGGCTGGCATTCTGGCAACTGCCGGACACCCTGTATATATATATAGATATATATATACGTATATAGGAGGTCTATAGTTGCAAGCAAGCGAGCAAGCGAGCAAGCAAGGAACGACGTGACCATGATACGATGTAGTCAGGAATCGGGAGGGTCGCCCCACGGTTAACACGTGCAACGCGCACGTGCACTGCAAAAGCACTCTCTTGCCTCCGGCCTGGCACACAATCACTGGATGCCAGTGCCAGTGCCAGTGTATTCACAGCAAAATTTTCGTGGGACTCGACTGCCTGCCTCACGGGAATTTTGGTCCTACAACGAACGACCTTACCTCCACTCCACCACTACTACTCACTACTCGGCAAAAAATATGCTATACAGAAATCATTAACAAAAAAACACGAATTTTCAAAAAAATTGTTTAAGTTTCTATACCAAACTGTTGAATCTTCAACCAAACCAGAATAATTTAGAACCAAATGGTTGCATTTTAAACCAAAAAAGAATGAATTTTCAACCACGAAGATTAATTTTCCACCAGAAAAGGCGAATTTTTAATAAAATACAGGAATTTTCAACTAGAAACGATCAATCTTTAAATATATCCGAAATCTTAGTGAAATATTTAAAATATTTGGAAAAATAATTGTAATCATTCAAAAATCATTGAAATCTATCTGATAATTTTGCGCAATATTTGAAATCTTTCAAAAATCATTAAAATTTATCTGAAATCTTTGGGAAATCATTGTAATCTTTGTGAAATATTTCTGAAATTTTTGCGAAATATTTTAATCATTTTTAAAATATTTTTGAAGTATTTGAAATATTTGATATTTGTGAAATTATTGAAATCTTTGTGAAATCATTTAAATCTATCCGAAATATTTAAAATATTTGGTTAAATCATTGAAATCTTTTAAATCTATTCGAAATTGTTGCTAAATCTTTGAAATATATGAGAAATAATTTAAATATTTTTGTGCAATCTTTGAAATCTATCGAAAATATTTGAAATATTATTGAAATATTTGAAATATTTTTTAAATATTTGATGATTTTTGTGAAATTATTGAAATCTTTGAGAAATATTTCAAATCTTTGGGAAATCATTGAAATCTTCGTGAAATATTTCTGAAATCTTTTCGAAATCTTTTAAATAGTTTAAATAGTTTTCTACTAAAAAATATGAATTTTTAACAAAGTAGACCAACTTTCAACCCAGAAGTTGAATTTTCAAACCAAAAAGAAAGATGACTTTTCTACCATAAAAAATGAATTTTCTGTCAAAAGACTAATTTTTAACAAATTGAATTAAACAACAAAAAAATGATACTTTAACAAAATAGTTGAACATAGATAAATCCTCAACAGAAAATATGAATTTTCAAAAAATAAGATTAATTTTCTAACTAAAAAACGAATTTTATTATTATTATTTAGTAGAAAATTATTTTGGTAGAAAATTAATCTTTTTGGTTAAAAATGTATCTCTCTGATTGAAAATTCTTTTTTTTTATTGAAAATTCTTTTTTTTTTAATTAAAAATTTAATTATACACTTTTTTGGTGGAAATTCATTTCTTTGGTTGAGAATTTAACTATTTGTTAAAAATTTATCTATTTTGTTGAAAATTTGTGTTTTTTTAGGTTAAAAAATTCAACTATTGGATTAAAAATTCACTGTTTCGGTTGAAGATTCATGATTTTAGTTAAAAATTAATTTCTTTGCTTAAAAATTTAACTATTTTGTTGAAAATTCATTTTTTTTTATTATTAAAAACGATTTTTTTTACTAAAAAATTTAACTATTCCATGTTTAGTTTAACATTTATCTTCTTTACTTGAAAATTCAGCTATTTGGTTAACAATTTCGGTATTTTGTTGAAACTTTGCCTTTGTGGCAGAATATTAATCTTTTTGGTGACTAATTCACCTTTTTGGTTAAAAATTTAATTCTTTGGTAGAAAATTTAACTATTAGTTTGAAAATTCCTTTAGAAATTACAAATGTGGTTGAAAATTCATGTATTTTGTTAAAAATTAACTTTTTTGGTTGAAAATTCAACTATTGGGTTAAAAATTAATTTCCTTGCATAAAAATTTAAATATTTTGTTGAAAATTCGTTTTTTAAATGAATTTTTTTAATTGAAATATTTGATATATGTGAAATTATTGAAATCTTTGTGAAAGCATTTAAATCTATCTGAAATATTTGCGAAATATTTCAAATATTTGGAAAAATCATTCAAATCTTTGTGAAATCTTTTTAATCTATCCGAAATTGTTGCTAAATCTTTGAAATATTTCAGAAATAATTTAAATCTTTTTGTGCAATCTTTAAAATCTATCGAAAATATTTGACATATTATTGAAATATTTGTTGATTTTTGTGAAATTATTGAAATCTTTGTGAATTATTTCAAATCTTTGGGAAATCATTGAAATCTTCGTGAAATATTTCTGAAATCTTTGCGAAATATTTGAAATAGTTTTGGAATATTTGATGATATTTGTGCAATTATTGAAATCTTTGTGAAATTATTGAAATCTTTTAAATCTATCCGAAATCTTTGTGAAATATTTAAAATATTTGGCAAAATAATTGAAATCTTTCAAAAATCATTGAAAATCTATCTGAAATCTTTGCGAAATATTTGAAATATTAGAATCATTTTTTTAATATTTTTGAAATATTTGATATTTTTTAAATTATTAAAATCTTTTTAATCTATCCGAAATCTTTGTGAAATATTTAAAATATTTGGAAAAATCATTGAAAATCTATTTGAAATCTTTGCGAAACATTTGAAATCTTTGGGAAATCATTGAAATCTTCGTGAAATATTTTTTTGTGAAATTATTGAAATCTTTGTGAAATCATTTAAATCTATCCGAAATCTTTATGAAATATTAAAAATATTTGGAAAAATCATTGAAATCTTTCAAAAATAATTGAAAATCTATCTGAAATCTTTGCGAAATATTTGAAATATTAGAATCATTTTTTAGATATTTTTGAAATATTTAAATATTTGAAATATTTGATATTGTTGAAATCTTTGTGGAAACTTTTTAAATCCATCCGAAATCTTTGTGAAATATTTAAAATACTTGGAAAAATCATTGAAAATCTATCTGAAATCTTTGCGAAATATTAGAAATATTTTTGAAATATTCGATATTTGTGAAATTATTGAAATCTTTGTGAAATCATTCAAATCTATCCGAAATCTTTGTGAAATATTAAAAATATTTGGAAAAATCATTTAAATCTTTCGAAAATCATTGAAATTTATCTGCAATCTTTGCGAAATATTTTAAATCTTTTTGAAATATTTTAAATATATCCAAAATTGTTGCTAAATCTTTGAAATATTTAAGAAATAATTTAAATCTTTTTGTGCAATCTTTGAAATCTATCGAAAATATTTGAAATATTTGATAGTTGTGAAATTATTTAAATTTTGTGAAATCTTTTAAATCTATCCGAAATCTTTGTGAAATATTTAAAATATTTGGAAAAATCTATTTGAAATCTTTGCGAAATATTTTTGAAATATTTGATGATATTTTTGAAATTATTGAAATCTTTTTAATCTATCCGAAATCTTTGTAAAATATTTTAAATCTTTGGGAAATCTTTGTGAAATATTTCTGGAATATTTGCGAAATATTTTAATTATTAGAATCATTTTTGAAATATTTTTGAAATATTTGATATTTATGAGATTATTGAAATCTTTGTGAAATCTTTTTAATCTATCCGAAATCTTTGTAAAATATTTGGAAAAATCATTGAAATCTTTCGAAAATCATTGAAAATCTATCTGAAATCTTTGCGAAATATTTGAAATCTTTAGGAAATCATTACGAAATATTTGTGAAATTATTGAAATCTTAGTCCTTAGTGCAATCTTTGACATCTTTGTGAAATAATTGAAGTCTTAGTGAAATCTTTGGGAAATCATTGAAATTTTAGTGAAATTTTTATGAAATCTTTGTGAAATATTTTGAAAGTTTTGAAAACTTTTACGATATATTTAACATATTTGGTAATACTTGTAAAATTATTGAAATATTTGTGAAATCTTTGGGAAATCATTAAAATCTTTTTGAAATCTTTTAAATCAATCCGAAATATTTGTGAAATTTTTTAAATCATTAAGAAATCATTCGAATCTTTGTGAAATCTTTGGAAATCTTTGCAAAATATTAAAAATATTTTTGAAATATTTGGTAATATTTGGGAGATTATTGAAATGTTTGTGAAATTTTAGTAAAATCTTTAGAAATCTTTGCAATTTATTTTTAATGTT
>CAKNYM010051843.1:208124-233472 GCA_932195095.1 Andricus curvator | reverse complement strand
TTTTGAAATATTTTGAAATTATAATAATATTTTGAAATATTTTGAAACTATTTCAAATTTTCTTTAAAAATTAATTTTTGAAAATAAAAAGTAATGGAAAATTTTTCCCGGAATGTCAAGAAATTTTGTTTATATTATTGAAACCTCTCAAACTTCTTAAAAAGCTTCGAAATTTTTTTCGAAATCTGCAAAAATGCCAAAAATGTACATTTTGTTCCCAATTTTTGTAAATCTTTGCAAACTTAAAATCATTTTTAAAAAAAATTTTAACTTCTAAACCTTCTAAATATCTTTTTAAATTCTTCCAATTCTTTCAAAATTTGTCTTGAAATTCTGAAAAATCAAAAAACTTGCCTTCAAATCTTCCAGAATCTGTTTTGACAATATTTAATTAATTAATTAATTTTTCAAAATAAAAACTCAGTTTAAATTATCCCATGAATTATGAGAAATATTTGTTATCATCGTGAAATCTTTAAAAAAAACTTTTTTTCAAATTTTTGTATAAAATTTTGTAATCTTGATAATGGAAAGATTTTGCTAGAAAATCTTGCCCATTCTTTTTCGAAATTTTAGAAAATAATTTAAAATCTGTCAATTTTCTCTTAACATTTTTTTTTTAAATAAAAAATCAGTTTAAATTTTCCCAGAAATTTTAATAAAGCTTTTTCATTTCCTTGAAGCCTTTTAAACTTCTTAAAAAGCTTTGAAATTTTTTTCGAAATCTTAAAAATTTACATTTTGTTTTTGATTTTTTGAAATATTTTCAAATTTCAAATAATTTTTTTTTCTATTTCCAACACTTTTAAACCTTATGAATATCTTTTGAAATTATTCGAATTTTTCCAAAAATTTTCTGAAAATTCTGAAAAATTACAAAAATTCCCTTTAAATCTTCCAGAATCTTTTATGACGATTTCAGAAATCTTTTGTAATCTTTTAAAATTTGTTGTCATATTTTAAAATGTTTTTAAATATTCTCTTAAAATTAATTATTCAAAATCAAAAATTAGTTCAAATTTTCCCATGAATTCTAAGAAAATTTTTTTATTATCGTGAATCCCTTCAAAATCCTTAAGAAGCTTCAAAATTTGTTTTCCAAATATTCAAAAATGTACATTTTTGAAAACTTTTGAAATATTTTCAACTTTTAAATTAATTTTAATCTTTTTAAAATTTCGAAATGTCTTAAACTAACTCGCATTTCCTGTAAATCTTTGTAATCTTGCTAATTGAAAGATTTTGCTTGAAAATCGTTCCCATTCTTTTTCGAAATTTTAGAAAATGATTTAAATTCTTTTTAAATCTTTCTCAATTTTCTCTTAAAATTTATTTTCAAACTAAAAAATCAGTTTACATTTTCCCAGGAATTTTAAGAAATTTGTTTAGAATCTCGAAAACTTTTTAAATTCTTAAAAAGCTTTTTCATTAATGAAATCTTCAAAAATCTACAAATCACATTTTCTGTAGCAAAATGCTGGACACCTTTCTTACATTGATTATTATTCTTGAATATATATTATACAGATAACCTTACATTTCTCATAATCCTGAAGTTGAAATTGCGCCATGCGCTTTTTAATTAATGGATATTATTTTTTGTTTGATCTTTGTTTCTTTAAAGATTACGAAGCGCGAATATTTGAAGACTTATGGCTGTGCTCGTGAAAATAGACCTATCAATACTTATTCCAATACTTTTCACAATACTCACTTCCAAAATATTTGATTGACCCAACCAATTTTTTGTTGTTCTTTCAACCAAATCTTTCAGTAGATAGAGTATTTCGTGTGTTGGTTTTAAAAATCAGTGTCATAAAAAAATGCGATTAGAGTATAGGCACCCAATTAATTGTAATGACATGTATAGGTAAATTCAAATTCCCGCAATTATGGTGCAGTTCGTGCAGGTTGCTCATGGCGACAACGTTATGTTGTGTAACTTACGCAGAATACAAGTTTCTGTATACTCAGTACATGTATTAAGCCATGGAGGATGTATATACACATACATATACATACGTTGTAATGGCTGGCGCCGCCGGACGTTCAACAATAGGCACGGACACACTACCAAGTCCCCTTAACCATCAAACACCCCCGACTAGCAATGTGTTTAAGATAACACAAAGAGTGAAATAACATTTTCACACATACATATAATATATGAATACCTATATGAATATATACCAATATATAATTATACAACTTTCAATTATATTCAAACACAGCGTTGTTATGTTCCAGATAATTACACTTTGAGAAAAAGGTTTGGTTTAGACAACAAAACGATTCGGTTGCTATAGAAGAAACCATTTTTTTTGGTTCCAACAAACCAACGCAAATTTGGTTCAAGAAAAGGTTTCTTAAAAGAAGCAAATCTTTGTTAAAAGAAGCAAAACTTTGTTAGAACAACAATAAGAAGATTGTCTACTTAGCCTACTTAAAGAATCGTTCGTGTCGCACAGTTTTCCTTTATGTGTTTCTCCGAAGAGTGAATCTATATCAAAAATCCAAGAATTTTGGACCCTTCCACGCCCACCTGGAAAACTTCTTTTATGATCCTAACATCTGTACTGCACAGAAAACCATTGATCTGAATTTTGTTGCATCGCATTTTGAAGAATGAACATTTTCATCGTACCTTTATTTGCTTTCGTCTCATTTTTGTTGCAACTCAAAACACCGAATTCAGAGTGCTTCTGATTGTTTTTCTCCTTTTGTTTAATGGTGTCCAAAAACTTTTGATTGTGGAATGACAATTAATTGAAAAGTGTAACAAGATAAGCTTCAAAGAAGAAACCAGTCTTTAATAATTAATAATGAAGTAAAGGATACATAACTTTTCTCTCTTCATACTCAAGTATGGGATTTGTTTCACCTGAGATTTTGTTTCTCATGTGTCAAAATCAAGCCCTAAAGAATAATTTGTTAACTCTTTAAAGTTGACTATTTGCATTTTCAATATTTCCCTACTTCGGTCATAGCGATTGCGCTCTGTACGAGAAGTGAGAGGGGAGAGATCGTGCAAGTGGTAGAAAGAGAGGGAAGGGGCTCTCTTATATAGAAGTGCAGGTGAGGGGCGGAGACCAGTCGGCTTGGAATCGTTGTGTGTGGGAGACGAAGCTTGTCCAACCAACTTTTGCACCTAGCCTACAACGTCTGTGTCAAAAGTCGCCCTGTCTCTATTTCCCACGATGTCGAATTGTCGGTAATTCTACCCAAAAAAACATTTTTGAGTTTGTGCATTTTTTCCAAAAAGCGTTCACGAAACGCGAGTGTGTTTGTGTTTGTTTCTACAAGTTCACTTTCTACAAGTGCACTGGAATTACATAAAAATCACACAAGGCCAGTTCGCCACTTCGGTAAAAACAGTTTTGAGACACCAAAGTGCACAGTGTTCACGTGGTTACGTGAAACAGACACATACAGCGATAATCAAATAAAAAAGGCACAATGAAAGCCATGGTTGTGAGTCCTGTGGGAGGTCGTGTGCCATCAACGCGAGGAGTTTTGCACAACGGTCTTGGTATAAATGCTGGGACCCGACGTGACCTCGAGGCCGAAGAAGTCGCTGCTTATTTGACCAAGTTAAGATCCCTGGTACCTGACATGCCGAGAAAACGAAAACTTTCCAAATTGGAGGTGATACAGAGGGTGATTGAGTACATTTGTGTCTTACAAACTACTCTCGAGGAGACGAGTATTCATCAGGAACCAACAGTGTCCAGCTCTTCACCAACGAGACAACCGTTGCAGCCGCTGTTAAATGCCGCAACAACGACCTCTGCAAGCATTGCGACCATCACTGAACGGTGACCACTAGAAACCGAACACATCGGTTTAAGAAATGAGGACGTGAAAAAAATTGTTTCGTAAGAGAACAGAAGAGGATGACATCAACCTGGAGAACACTGGAGAACTACAGTTGCGTGCAATTCGATTAGACTCGTAATTAACTGCAATTAGCAGTAATTAACAGCCGAAGACTGCGGATACAAGAACTAATTGATTAGAAAGTATGCTTACTGCAATCTGATCAATCAACGTTGTTCATCGTTACGTGATGTGTGTTCTACGAATACTTGATCGAGCAGCAGGTGAGGCTCCTTACTTCAAATTAACAACAAAGTTGATCGTTTCCTGTGACAGTGTGCGCAATTTTCACAAAATTATGTATCTAACATATTAATTGCGAAGTTTGTTGTTGGTATTTTGCTTTTATAACATTTTCTTCGGCAGCTGATGATGGTGCGAGTGTTGGTACAGTGAAAATAACAGCTCAAGAAGAAACATTGTTAGTAAAGTATTTAGATATATCTACTGCAATTTTCAAAAGAACCAACAATGACACTACCACCACTCGTCGAAGAAAATGAAAGATGTTTAATGATTTGTGCGCGCAGCAACCCTAAATGAAAAGCTAAGAAAAAGTTCAAAAACTACTTGCACTCCAAGTTGACCTCTTTCTTTACGTGAAAGACTGTACATATTTGTATATAAACTCATCATCGCATTCCTCACGCAAGACGTTATCTTCCCAGTTATAAGAAGAATATAAATTCTACATCCTTGTTTGCTAACAGAATCGTCTCAGTTTTTGCGGATAAGTTACGTAAGATTGTAAGCTTTAATCAACACTTTTTCCAAATAAAAAGTGCGCCAGTATATTCAGTTTAAATTATACCGCAAGTCAAGTCACATCAGTAACGTAAGGATTTCGAAAATAATTGACATGCGACTCGCCGAGTGTAGACGCTTTTGTGATTCAAATATTCTCTAATATTTTTCAGATATTAGAAAGTAAGATTATATGGAAAGCTGCGTGTAAAAAGAAGATGTGAGAAAAGAGTGCGCCTTTAGTTTCCGACAATAATATTCAGTATTTTTCTTCTTCAACTGCGCATTTTGTTTATTGTTAAACTGAACAAATTAACGAGGCTGGAAATAACATATAGCGCAACTGCTTGTTACAAATTGATATTGATGAACAAGTAATGAAATTTCTTATAAACAAAGTTGCACTATATTGTATCAGTCTCGTGAATATTCTTGACTTCGCCAAAAAAAAATCTTTTAAGCAGGATTGTAGGACTTTTCTAAATTAAAATAATATAATTGTACATTTTTTGTTACGTGATTCGTATGTATACAAACGTCGTGAGTTCGAAACTGTTTAGCATCATTATTGTATTATTATTGCTATTATTAAATTGTTATTGCTCTCATATTCTTTAGAGATTCTCATATAATTGTAATGTATTGTATATTAAAGACTGAAAGGCTGTAAATATAATATGCACGGACATGAATACATAATCCGTGGTCGATTATATATAGAAAAAATAAAAACAAAATTGTGAACGTATACCACAAATTTATTTATGATATCCAAAGTCACATTCATTTTTTCATCACTGGCGGAAAACTACTTACGGCTCTTTAAAACATTTTTAAACCCTTTTTTTTATCTTTACAAATTATGCGCCTGAAACATATTTTCTCCGTTATATACAATGTATATAAAACTTGCTGGTAAGTAGACATTAAAATTTCTATATTCAAATATTTACTAGTTCAACAAATGCAAAAAATAATTTAAAGAACTGAAACTTTGAAAAAGAGACTTGATGACAGTATTTTTCAAGCAGACTTTTCTGATGAGTATAGCTTTTATGATTTAGCATAATGTAAATAGGCTGACGTCAAAGTCAACATTGAGAATATCCGCTAATGGCAAGTTGACTCGTCACAATAAGATGGACATGAAGTTCAAGAGTATTAGTGTATGGTTTTAGGGTGTAGGAGTTAGCAAAAGCCGTGTATTGATCGGGTATCCCGGGTCGCGTGCGCGTTCCTGGGAACGCGAGATTCGCAGTATACCCACGGGAGTCGATCGCCCTTCTTCCCCGCGGGAGCGACCCCTCGACAACCACTCCAATCCACTTGGCATTCATGGCGAGGACCCTCTTCGAGGGTGGTGGTTCTCATCGACTAGACGACTGGTAGATGTGTCCTAATAATGGAAATGGGAGCTGACTCACGACCAAAGCCAAGCAGCAACCCCCCTTTCAGCATCACATGAAATCTACTAGAAGGTTGATCGATCAACGAGCAGCGCGCTGGCGCGCCTAAGATTCCAAAAGCACCAACCAACCCGCCACGTCGTCAAAACATTTCCGTAGAAAAGATTTCGAAATCTTCATATGATTACGATATTATCTATCTATCCAAAGATATTCCATTTCCTGTCAGCTGGATGGGAACATGTTCATAGGAAATAGGCCGAATAACTACTACGAATTTAACAAAAACTCACGTTTATCAATTGATATATTAAACCATTTAAATTTGCTTACAAATATGTTTAAAAAAAAACATTTTCCAGACTTGTAACTTTGCGCAATCATTCGATTATTGCGCTTGCACGTAGAAAAACAGAGGCAGAAGGATTAATGTAATTGAAATTAGACGAAGTATGGTTTACAAAACATATGCACACTTTACACTTGAGACTTAAGAAACTCTTTGATAGATGCTTCATCGCGATTCAACCACGCTGCATTCAGTTTGACAGTCTCAACACACTGCTGCACGGTTCTTTCAACGCCCGGTTTCGGACGATTTTCAAAAAATTGTTCAATTTCCTGTGCTTTCTCCTCGGTAGCGAAGTTCTCTGCAATATACTTCACTAGCCGTGAGAGCAAGTATCCACCTTCATACCGGTCCACTAATACATCCCATTTCTCTTTCAAAAATTCCCAAGCGAGCAAACGACCTTTGTATGTCATCGTTACCGAGATGATTCCGAAGATAGTGTCCTGTGCACGAACCTCTTCGCCCATGGCAAACTCGAGTACCCTCGCCAATAAGGCATCATCTTTCACGGCACCCAGAGCACCCAAAATCCTATCCTTCTCCTCGTGTAAATCAGACTCTCGATATAATTTGAGCATTGTTTCAAAAGTTTCTTCGTCTCCAACCGAGAGCACTGCTCGGTAGACGGGACTACGCAAATCGGCGGAAAGAATAGTTTTGCCGGAAACGTGTAACGAGAATCTTTTCTTCGCTTCCTCAATGGTACTGTTGTCCTCGAGAGAAACCATTTTACCCAGTATACGCGACCTCAGCAGTGTATCAAAGTGACTCTCGTTTGGCTTTGGATCCCATCCTAATCTCGCATTAACATCTTGCAAAAGGGAGCGACCGAAAACTTTGAACGAACTCTCAAACTCCAGATGGGAAATTAGTTGTCCTATCTTGGTCAGACAGTTGATAACGCTTGACCACACGGTGTAATTATCCTCGAGTTGGAAAGCCTGCATCAGGCGCAATACGTCGACTGTGGCAGCTTCGCCAGCCTGTGTAATCGCAAATAAATCGTCCAGGAGACCGAGTCGATCGAGCGGTGGCAGGGTGCGACTCTTGATGGCAGGTCGCAGAAGATCAAGCAAATCGGCACTGTAAGTTGTACGATAAAAGCCGACGGTTCCTGGATTAATTTTAATCCAAGCGTCTTTTGGCACATCCTTGACTACGACTTTTTGCGTCTCCTCGCTCATTATAGTGCTGAGTGCCACTTTTCCGGGAGCTTGAGAGGTGCTAACAGTCAATGGAATCATCCATGTGCAATTGTCCGTATCGGCGGAACCATTGGCAAGAAACCGCTTTTGCTTAAAAGTCAATTCCACGTCGTCGCTGTTACGACTGCTTTCGACTCTCACTATTGGGAAACCCTGTTGTTTCGTCCACGTTGACATGACATCGCCAATCGGCTTACTGCTAGCTTCTTCCAAAGCGGCCCACAAGTCCTTCGTTTCCGCGTTCGCGTACGAGTATCTCTTTAAGTACAAACTCATCCCCTTCCGGAAATCATCATCACCTATATATGAATGTAACATTCTGATAATACTTGCACCCTTGCTGTAGGAAATATCATCGAAAATTTCATCAATCTCTGATGGATGGCCAACTGGAACTTGAATTGGATGGCTGTTTCGGAGAGCATCTAATTCGAGTCCCTTGATATGAATATCCGTGACAAACTGAGTCCAAATGTCGTACTCAGGGAAGAGGTGTTCAACGCAGAGAAATTCAACAAAAGAAGCGTAACCCTCGTTCAGCCACAAATCATCCCACCATTCCATTGTTACAAGATTGCCAAACCACTGATGTGCCAATTCGTGACCCACTACCAGTGCTATCCACTGCTTTCTCGCGGTCGATGTATTTTCCGGATCCACCAGAAGACATGTCTCTCTGTAAGTCACTAGGCCCCAGTTTTCCATTGCACCCGAGGAAAAGTCGGCGATCGCTATCAAATCCATTTTTGGCAGAGGATATGATATTCCAAAGTAATTAAAGTAATAAGGCAGTACTTTCGTAGCCACATCCAGAGCGAATTGACCCTGTTCTTTTTTCGTTTTCGGTGTATAAACTCGAACGAGAACACCATCACTGGTTTTATCCTCTACATAGTCAAACTCACCGACGACCACGGCGACGAGATAAGTTGACATCATCGGCGTTCTCTCGAAAACCAATACTTCAGACGATGCATCATCCGTGCTGGTAGTTTTTGACTTGACTGGCTGGAAAAAGAAGAAGAGCAAATGAGAAAAAATACGGTTATGGTATGATTATCCAGAGATTGTTCATTAAGGTGGTCCAACAAATTTTTTTTCAAATTTTTATGAATAATGCCCGGAAATTTGTTTGAATCCACACAAAAATAAATCCATTTTTTCAGGGTGTCTACTCAAATCCTGGAAAAAAATTCCCTGACAATTCCAGGTTCTTTCCAGGTAACTCAAGTTTTTTTCAGGTATAATTTTTCATAGTACGAAGCCATTTAAATATTTCGCATTTTTAAAACGATGAATTACATTACAATATATTCTTAAATATACTAGTACCATCGATTAAAGAAATAACTAAATAATACTAAAAACATAATTAATCATTTCCCGAATTTGTTCTTAAAGTTCATGACTTTGAATAATAATTGAAACAAATTTTTATTATATCTTCATATACTTAAAATTCAGTGCATATTTAGGTAAAATTAATGCGAGTACTATATTAAATTCAATTTAAATTTACCAAAAAGATTAATTATCGTCCAAAAAAGACGTTTCAACAAAATGCATGAATCCCTAATCATAATGTTAAATTTTCAATTAAAAAAGATCAATTTTCAACTAAATAGTTGCATTTTGAATTAAAAAAGATCAGTTTTCAACAAAACTTTAACTGTAATAGATGAATTTTAAACCAAAAAGATGAATTTTCAACAAAAGAGTTTAACTTTCAACCAAGTAGTTTTATTTTCAACCAAAAAGCTAAATTTTTACCTCAAATGGTGAATATTTAACTGAAATACTTGAATTTTCAACAAAAAAGATTAATTTTCAAACAAGAGGATTGATTTTCTACAAAAAAATAAGATTTTTCAAGAAAATACCTCAATTCTCAACTGAAAAAGATAATTTTACAATAAAATATTTTAATTGTGAACTAAAAAAGATCAGTATTCAATCACAAATGGAATAATGACTTTTACAGTTAAAAAATTTAATTTTCAACCAAACTGATGAATTTTCAACTAAAATGATGAATCTTCAACTGGAATAGTTGAATTTTAAACCAAAAAATATGAACTTTTAACTAAAATGATGAATATTTAACTGGAATACTCGAATTTTCAACCAAAAAGATTAATTTTCAAACAAGAAGATTATTTTTCTACTAAAAAATAAGATTTTTCAAAAAGAAATACCTAAATATTCAAAAAAATAGTAGAATTTTAAAATGAAAAAGATCATTTTGCAACCAAAAGTGGAGTAGTTAACTTTTCAGTTTAAAAAAATAATTTTCAACCAAAATGATGAACTTTCAACTAAAATGACGAATCTTCAACTGGAATAGTCGAATTTTAAATAAACAAAAAAAATGAATTTTCAACCAAAAAGATTAATTTTCAAACAAGAAGATTATTTTTCTACCAAAAAAGAAGATTTTTCAAAAAGAAATACCTAAATATTCAACAAAATAGTAGAATTTGAAAATGAAAAAGATCATTTTTTAACCAAATAGTTCAATTTTCAACTAAAAAATATCAGTTTTCAACCAAAAGTGGAATAACTAACTTTACAGTTAAAAAAATTAATTTTCAACCAAATTGATGAACTTTCAACTAAAATGATGAATCTTCAACTGGAATAGTTGAATTTAAAAAAAAATGAATTTTCAACTAAAATTACGAACCTTTAACTGAAATTGTTGAATTTTCAGCTAAGAACTATCGATTTTAAACCAAAAATAGAATAGGTAAATTTTTATAAACAAATAATTAAAAAAAAAAGAATTTTCAACAAAATAGTTAAATACAGTAATATAAAGCTACTTTTGAAAATGAAGAATCATTGTAATTCATTTTTATACTGCAGAAAGATGAATCCTGAACGAAAAATGTACTAGTTGATGTTTCAAACAAAAACGATTTTAATTTAAAATCAAAAACAGTCGAATTCAAGCAAAAAAACGTAGAATTTCCAACATGAGTTAAATTTTCAATTGAGAAAAATTTTTCAATCAAAAGAAAGAAAAAATGGCAAAAAACTATTGAATATTCGAGCAAATAGATGAATTATCAAAAAGAACGAATTTTCAATAAAATGAATGAATTGCCAACCAGATAATTGAATTTTCAACTACAAAAGATCAATTTTTAACCAAAAATAGAATAGCTTCATTTTCAATTAAAAAAATTAATTTAAAACAATAACAAAAACTGATTTTCAACAAAAAAGTTAAATATAATAAAGCAAATGAAGAATCATTGTTATGCAGTTTTATATTGCAATTAAAAAAAAATTAAGCACGCTCTCGAAAAAATTCCCATACTTTAAAAAAAAATTCCCTGACAATTTCAGGTTTTTCTTTTGAAAAAAATGATATTTAGAGGTTTAACATGAAGTTTAACACGTATTTCCCATAAGAAAAAAAGGCGTTTTTGTAAATTTTATTCAGAATCCTCAATATTAGCTGAATCGAATTGAAACTCAACATTTATTTTCACAATTAGTCATAGAATCGAATAAAATATTACTTTTTAAATATCACCCCCATAAGTCTGTTTTATAGGGTCCCGAAAAAACCCCATAAGTGGAAAAATGGGTTTTGCGAGTTTTTGGCGCTAATTATAATTTTTTTTGCGGTTTTTTAATGCAAATTGTTTCTAATACATAAAATACTACTTTATACTGATAATTAGATGTTTAAATAAATTGTTTAAACAATATATTATTGTTTTCAGCAATTTTCTTTTAGAATAAAGATAGAAAGTCGCGGTTTTTTCAAAAATTTTCCACTTTTTGTCTAATTTTCAATTAGATAGAGGTTAATTTAATGCTATCATTAATTTTAACAAACACAATTGTTCAAACAATTTATTATTATTGTTAATCATATTCTCTTAGAATAATGCTAGAAAATTGCAGTTTTTTCTTAAATTTTCAACTTTTTGTTCACTTTTCAATTGGAGTGTGTCAATAATTAATTAAAATTAGCAAAAATAATTCTTTAAACAATTTATTATTATTATTTATAATATTCAATTCGAATAATGCTAGGAAGTTGCGGTTTTTTTTGTGAAATTTACAACTATTTGTCTACTTTTCACATAGGATGAGTTAATAATTATTTCAATTGAGCAAAAATGATTATTTAAACAAATTATTATTGTTTATAACTATCTTTTTCTTTATTAATGCAATATAGTTGCGGTTTCTTCTGAAATGTTCAACTTTTTACCGACTTTTTTACTTAGTAAAGTAATAAATAATGCAAGTTAAAAAACACACATGTTTAAACAATTTATAATTGTTTATAACTATCTTCTTTTAGATAAGTGCTAAAAAGTTGCGGTTTTTTTGGAATCTTTAGTTTTGCTTTGACTTTTTGTTTATGAACAAATAATAAGTGAACCTCAACAAGAATAATTTTTTAAATAGTATTTTACTTTTTTAAGTGAATTATTTTTGCTCTTTTCTCAATGTTTAAAAAAATTAATTTAAACGAAAAAGCTATCTTCCACAAGAGACAAAAACGAAGAATGGAATAATTAGGAGTAGGTGGGGGAAGAAAAATTTGGAATTGAACATATTTTGATATCAGCCCCCCTCCAGCAAAATATATTCACGAAAAAGAAAGAGATTGTTTGTAATAAGTTTCTCTCTAATGTTTATTTATCATTCGTTCATAATTAAAAAGGCAGAACAAAGTTAAACATTTCAGAAGAAATCAGAAAAAACCATAGCTTTCTACCATCAAGCAAAGAGAATATTATTAACAATAATAATAAATTGTTTAAACTATTATTTTTTGCAGTTTAATTAATTATTACTTTACTCTAACTGGAAAATGAACAAGAAGTTGAAAAATTCAGAAAAAAACCGCAACTATCTAGTATTAATACAGAAGAAGATAGGTTTAGACAATAATGACTTGTTTAAAGAATTCTTTTTGCTATATTAAATTAAATATTAACTCACTCCAAGTGAAAAGTGAACAAAAAGTTGAAAATTTCAGAAAAAACGCAATTTCTAGCATTATTCCAAGATAATATTATTAACAATCAAAATACATTTTTTAAACAATTATGATTGTCAATATTAATGAACTTCGAAGAGAAAATTGCTAAAAACAATAATAAATTGTTTAAACAATTTATTTAAACATCTAATTATCAGTATAGAGTAGTGTTTTATGTATTAGAAACAATTTGCATTAAAAAAACCGCAAAAAAAATCATAATTAGCGCCATAAACTCGCAAAACCCATTTTTTCACTTATGGGGTTTTTTTGGAACCCCATAAAACAGACTTATGGGGGTGATATTTGAAAAGCAATATTTTATTCGTATGCTATGGCTAGTTGTGAAGCGAAATGTTGAGTTTCAAATCGATTCAGCTAATATTGAAGATTCTGAATAAAATTTACAAAAACGTATTTTTTTCTTATGGGAAATAATACAATTTATGGGGCTTGCGCCACCTCTAAATATCATTTTTTCCCTTAAAAAAATGGATTTATTTTTGTGTGGATTCGAACAAATTTCCAGGCGGTATTCATAAAAATTCGGAAAAAAATATTCCAATGCATTTTTGGACCACCCTCCCTGGTGGAAAAAATTTTTACGAGAAAGTCAACATTTCTACAACTGTAATTTTTTGTTAAAACATGCACTTTTTTGTAAAAAAATCTACATTTTTGTAAAAAAATGTGAAAAATTAAACAATAAAATACTGTTAAATATAACTAGCTAATTTTTTGCTCGTATTTTCTTGTAGACAGGTAAAAAAATTGACAATAAGGTACAAGTTTCTACAACTCAAAAATTTGTGTAACTTTTTATTAATATTTTTTTTACTTTGTTGGAAAAATCTAAAAGGTATTACAGAAAACTACAGAATTTTACATTTTTTTTAATTTGGGTATTTGACGTCATTAAAACGCTTTTAATTATACGTAAATTATTGTAGAAAATTACAAATATTTACAAAAAATTACAAGACTTCAAAAAAGATGAAATATTGGGAAACTACAAGAAACTACAATTTGAAAAAAATATTACAATTTTACTAAGAACTTTTGCTATTATAATGAATCACATTCAACTGTCATTTGATGATTGAAAATTGAACAATAACTGACTTGCAGGACAATTCTGAATCTGTTCAAAAATAAGCAAGTTACAGATTTTGACGTTAAAAAAAATAATTTTTTCAATTTGAAAGCCTCAGTACTTAAACAAATGTAAACGTTCGATTGAAAACTTATAAACTATTCTTAATTTAAAAAGAATTTGAAAAACTAAGCGTTCTTATTCAATTCCAAATCCTATTCAAATATTGTTTCAATCTAAAATATTCCATTTTTAACCGCAATTTAAGTTGAAATTTTTTACTTAAAGAAGACAACTTTTTGAATATTTAGAAATATTTTACTTTTCATTTAAAATTAGCAATTATAAATCAAATATTAAAAACTAAACCATTTTAAATTGAATTATTTGAAATAGAAAGCCTTGAATCGTTAATATTTTAGAATGTTAAATTGAAACTTTGAACGTTACAATTTTAATTGTTCTATTTAACAAATTTTTAATATGTAAGTGAAATTATTGAATTTTGATGCATAAACAACAATTGAACAATTGTCATTTAAAAAAAAATTTGAGTTAGTTTAAGAGATATTTACAAGTTTTGAGAAGATCCAAACTTAGTTTAAAACTGGAAAAGATTTCGAAAAATAAAAAACTAAATTTAGATTTTTGAAGATTTCGAAATAAAATTTTGAAGCTTTTCAAGGATCTTTAAAGGTTTTAAGAACATAAAAAAAGTTTTTTGAGTTTGCTGGGAAAATTTAAAATGATTTTTTATTTTGGAAAAATTAATTTTAAGAGAATATTTAAAAATATTTTTAAAAAATTTTTGAATGATAAATGACAATTGAACAATTATTATTAATTTGGAAAATAATCGAGGAAGTTTAAAATATATTTCGAAGTTATGAAAAGATTCAAGAATAATTTAAAAGTGAAAAGATTTAAAAACATTTAAAACACAATGTAGATTTTTGAAGATGTCGAACACAAAATTTATAAGCTTTTTATGCATTTTTAAAGGTTTTAAATTAATAAAAAATTTATCAAAATTCCTAGAAGAACTAAGCATCATTTTTTGGTTAAAAAATCAATTTTAAAAGAACTTTATTACTACTTTTGCAGGATTTTCAAAAAATTGTAGGAAAAATTCGAGTTCCAAGATAATAAAATTATTATTAGATTTCTGGAAAATTTTTAAATGATTTTTTTTAAACAAATTTTTCAGAGAATATTTTAAAAGATTTTAATACAAATTTTAATGTATAAATTAATGTTTCTAGCTTAAAATTATATAATTTTGAAAATTTATAAATTTTTCGATTCATTCTTCAATTCATAGCATTGAAAATGATAGCGTGGATTTCTATTTTTTTTAATATTTTAACTGTAGAATGTATAAAAGTTAAATTTTTGCAGTTTAACGGCTGTTAATGAAGAAACTTTCACATTAAAAGTTTTAAAAGCTTTCATTTTATACGCGAAAATTATTGAGCGTTTGAATTAACATTTTTGTAAGCTTTAATTTTAAAAGTTTAAAATTCAAAAGTGTTCCACTTTGATTGTTTTAATTTTCGGTCAAGTTTTTATAACTTTTAATGAAAAGTTTTTTATCTTCAAGAGTTCGAATCTTTTAATTTCAATGACTTTGTTCAATTCTTTCTCAGTTGTTCAATTTTTATTTGCAGTCAAAAAGATGTTCTTTTTTTTACCTAGGACGATTTTTACCAAAAAGAATAATTTTCTACCAAAAAAGAATAATTTTCAACCAAATATATGAATTTTTAACCAAAAAGGTTATATTGCTAGAAAAAAGACAAATTTTCAACGAAGTAGATGAATTTTCAACTAAAAAGCATAAATTTTCAACAAAAAATGGAATAGTTTAGATTTAAGTTAGAAAAATAAGTTGTGAACAAAATAAAATAAATTTTTAATGAAATATTTAAATCTTCAACCAAACAGATGAATTTTCAATCAAAAATATCAAATGTCTATAAAAAAAATTAGACAAGAAATGGAATAAGTAAATTTTTAGTTATAAAAATTAATTTTCAATAAAAACAAAAGAATTTTCTACCAAAAAAGAATAATTTTCAACAAAATACATAAATTTTTAACCAAATATTTTAATTTTTAATAAAATTTTCAACCAAAAAGGTTAATTTATAATTTTCTACAAAAAAAATACATTTTTAACAAAATAGATAAATTTTTAATTGAAAAAGATCAATTTTCAACAAAAAATAGAATAGTTTAATTTTCAGTTACAGAAATAAGTTTTTTAGCAAATAAAATGCATTTTTAGCGAAATAGTTCAATTTTCAAACAAAAAAAATGAATTTTTACCCCAAAAAATTGAATGTCTAATCAAAATAAATTTTCGACCAAAAAATTAGTTAATTTTTTAGTTTAAAAATAAATTTTCAATAAAAACACTAATTATCAACAAGAGAAAAATTCATTTAAAAAAAACACCATTTTCCACCAATAAAGAATAATTTTTAACAAAATACATGAATTTTCAACTACATATTTTAATTTTTAATGGAATTTTTAACATAATAGTTGAATATTGAACCAAAAAGGTGAATTAGTCACCAAGAAGATTAATATTCTACAACAAAAGACGAAGTTTTAACAAAATATAGAACTTTTTAAACGAGTAGTTGAATTTTCAACTGAAGAAGATTAATGTTCAAAAAAACATGATATAGTCTTCTCACATGAAAAATTAATCTTCAATAAAAAAACTAATTTTGAACCGAGAACATTGATTTTCTAAAAAAAAAAATAATTTTTAATATAAAACATGAATTTTCAATCAAATATTTTAATTTTCAATAACATTTTCAAACAAAAAGATTAATTTATAATTTTCTACCAAAAAAATACAAATTTTTAATAAAATAGATAGATTTTTTAATTGAAAAAGATCAATTTTCAACAAAAACTAGAACAGTTTAATTTTCAGTTACAGAAATAAGTTTTTTAGCAAATAAAATACATTTTTAGGAAACAGTTCAATTTTCAAACAAACAAATGAATTTTTTACCCCAAAAAATTGAATGTCTAATCAAAATAAATTTTCGACAAAAAAATTAGTTAATTTTTTAGTTTAAAAATAAATTTTCAATAAAAACACTAATTAGCAATAAGAGAAAATTTCATTTTAAAAAACACCATTTTCCACCAAAAAAGAATAATTTTTAACAAAATACATGAATTTTCAACCACATATTTTAATTTTTAATGGCATTTTTAACCTAATAGTTGCATATTGAACCAAAAAGGTGAATTAGTCACCAAGAAGATTAATATTCTACAAAAAAAGACGAAGTTTTAACAAAATACAGAAATTTTTTAATGAATTGTTGAATTTTCAACTAAAGAAGATTAATGTTCAAAAAAACATGATATAGTCTTCTCACATGAAAAATTGATCTTCAATAAAAAAACTAATTTTGAAACAAAAAGATTAACTTTCTACCAAAAAAAAGTTAATTTTTAATATAATACATGAATTTTCAACCAAATAGTTGAATATTCAACTGAGGAAGATAAATGTTCAACCAAACATTGAATAGTCAAATTTACAAAAAAAAAAACACAATAATTTAATCAAATGTTTATAAAAGAGTTAAATTATGAACAAACAAAAAAAAGATTTTTGAACTAAAATGATGAATCGTCAACAAAACAAAATGAATTTTTAACAAAGTAGTTCCACTTAATAGATTTTTTTCTTAAGAAAGGGATTAGCGCTTTTAGTTTGTTTTTAGTATTTTAGGATATTTAAAAAAAAACTTCAAACGTAACGTGTTTTTTTTTAAATAACGATTATTCATTATTGTCTTTTAATATTCTACCGTTCCTTTAAAGCCCATAGAAGCTTTTTTGTAATAGCGATCTTGTACACATCCTAATTTAAAATTATCTCATTGCAATATTCTAAGATTTGTCATTCTAGGTCGAAAAAGAACAACTTTTTGGCTGCAAAACCTGTAAATTCCTGTAGATTCTTGTAGTTGTAAATTCTTGTCGAAAATTAAACTACAATAGAATACAACAATGTACAAAAAAATACAAAAATTCGTCTCAATAATAGAAAAAAGTTGTACTTTCCTGTAATTTTGATTGTAATTTATTGTATACATTTGTAGATTCCTGTGAAAATAATCTTAGTTTTCTGTACTTTTTTGTAAAAATGTTTCCACCAGGGCAATTATTTATGTATGCAATAAATCAAGTTCAATTACGCACCATATTCGAAAGGGCTGTGAGGCCCGCAGGTACTTGTAACGTCATGTCAAAGGTAGATTTGTGCGCCGGCTCATCCCAACAAGGAAAGCAACGTCTAGCATCTGTTGACTCAAATTGTGTAACCGCTGCATATTTACAAACGCCATCGAGTCTAAAAGACAAGACGTGCATAAGATCAATAATTCACATTCTCACAGTGTACATGCAATAACTTCTTATGGGAAGCCCACAACGTGAGTTACGCGGCTTCGCTTTCAAAGCTTTCAAATCATTTCAATCTGAAACGATCGGAAAGAAAATCAACGAAAGAAAAAGGTGGAAAAAGCGATTTCAGGGTGGCCGTTTTAATCAAAGAAAAAAAACCGGGTCTTTTCCCGGTTCGCAAACATTTTTCACGGTCAATGAAATTAAAAAATTTAAACTTAGGGTAGCGATTCGGCGGAGGATTTCAAATTCCCGGTCAAGTTTTTCAATTTTTCTGGTCAACCAAAAGTAGCATATTCATATTTGCCGCAAATGCAAACATTTCTTTGAATTCATGACGTTCATAATAAACATCCTTTTACACAACAGAGCAAAACATTGTAAAATAAAGGAATTTTGAAAAAGTACATAAATTTTCCACTAAAAAATATCAATTTTTTACACACAAAAAAATAGTTAAACTTTCAGCTGAAAAACTTAACTTACAGCTCAAAAACTTAATTGACAGCTGAAAGAAGATTAATTTCTACCAAAAAGACGAATTTTCAACCAAAAATGGAAGTTATTTATAATTTTAAAAAATGTAAACGAAAAAAAAAACAGTTACATTTTCAAACAAAGTGATTATTCATCAAATAAAAAGATTATTCTGCAACTGGAAGAGTTGAATTTCTAATCAAAAGGATGAATTCTCCACTAAAATGATGAGTCTTGAACTAAAATAATTTAATTTTCAACCAAGAAGATTAATTTTTAACAAAAAAAAAGACGAACTTTCAACTAAAAAAGATAATTTTTCAACCAAAAATTAAATAGTTACATTATTAATGTTAAACCAAAGATTCAACTGAATTAATTATATTTTTAGTTAGAAAAAATTGATTTTCAACCAAAGAAAAAACGAATTTTCAATAAAATAACTCATTATCCAAGCACAGAGATAAATTTTCAATTAAAATTACGAATTTTCAACCAACAAAAAAAAAATTTAACAAAAGAGTTTTACTTTAAACCAAGTAATTAAATTTTTATTCCAAAAAAGATTAATTCTAGACTAATCGTCTTATAAAATCAATTATTATTAACTTTATATACCTGAAAGTACAGTTCAATTTTAAAAATCATTCACTGATTTATATTCACTGTTGATAAACTAAAAATATTTTTTATCCAAAATCTTCGATTTCAAACGCTTCTAATTTTCAATTGTTTCAAAATTGAAAACTGCATTTTTAAATTCTTTTCATTCAAATGTAAGCTTAAAAATTAAAATCTAAAATGGAAAATTTTTAAAGTGAAAGATTTTCGAAAAACGCATCCTAAACTGAATGATATCATAATTGAAAAAGATAACAATTGAACTAATTATTTAAAAAAAACGGTTGAAATCAAAGTTGGACAGTTTTTTTTTCTAAAAATTTGTGAAATTTGTGACAGATTCAACTGAATTAATTATATTTTTAGTTAGAAAAAATTGATTTTCAAGCAAAGAAAAAACGAATTTTCAATCAAATAACTCATTATTCAACCACAGAGATAAATTTCAATTAAAATTACGAATTTTCAACAAACAAACAAAAATTAACAATAGAGTTTTACTTTAAACCAAGTAATTAAATTTTTATTCAAAAAAATATTAATTCTAGACGAAAAAGGTACTAGTTGACATTTCAACACAAAAAAGATTTTAATTTTTAATTAAAAACATTTGAATTCAACCAAAAAGACGATTTCTCAACAAAATACATGAATTTTTAACAAAATAGTCGAAGTTTCAACTGAAAAAGACAAATTTTCTACCATATAGTTGAATTTTGAACTGAAAAAAGATCAATTTTCAACCAAAAATGGTAAAGTTAAATTTTCAGTTAAAAAATTGATGTTCAACCAAAGGGATGAATTTTCAACTAAAACGATGGAATATTCAATTGGAATAGTTACCTTTTCAGTTAAAAAAAATATTTTTCAACAAAAAAAAACTAGTTTTCAAAAAAAAGTTACATTTTCTAATCAAAAAGATGAATTTTTAACTAAAATGAAAAATATTCAATTGGAATTGTTATATTTTCAGTCAAAGAAATCCAAAATTTTCAACAAAATAGCTCATTTTTCAAGCAGAGATGAATTTTCAATTAAAATGATGAATCTTCAACCAAAAAAATTGATTTTTAACAAAAGAATTTCAACCAAGTAATTTGATTTTTTAATCCAAAAAGATTAATTCTGAACGAAAAGGGTAGTTAGTTCATATTTCAACCCAAAAAACGACTTTTCAACAAAATACATGAATTTTCAACTAAAAAAATCAATTTTCAACCACATAGTTGAATTTTTAACTAAACGATGAATCTTCAACTGGAACAATTACATTTTTAAACAAAAAGATGAATTTTTAACTAAAAGAGAAAATTTTTCAACAAAAAATTGAATAGTTAAATTTGTAGCTAAAAAATAAATGTTCAACCAAAGAGATGAGTTTTTAACTAAAATGATGAAATATTCAACTGGAGTGGTTATATTTTCAGCTTAAAAAAATTAATTTTCAACTGGAATAGTTAAATTTTTAATAAACAAAAAATTTAGACAAAGAAATAACGAAATTTCAACAAAATAGCTCATTTTTCAACAAGAGATGAATTTTCAATTAATATGATGAATCCTCAACCAAAAAATACTTTAATTTTTAACGAAAAATGTAGTAGTTGATATTTTAACCAAAAAGACGACTTTCCAACATAATAAATGAATTTTTAAACTAAAACAAGATCAATTTCAAACCAAAAAGAGGAATTTTCAACTAAAATGATAAATATTTAACTAGAACACTTGAATTTATAACCAAAAAGATTAATTTTTAAACAATAAGATTAATTTTCAAATAAAAAGATTAATTATTTACCAAAAAATACAATTTTTCAATAAAATACATGGATTTTTAATTAAAGAAGAGAAATTTTCAACCAAATAGTTTTTTTTGAACTAAAAAAAAGAATAATCTTCAACCGAAAATGGAATAGTAGCATTTTTTGTTAACAAAATTAATTATAACCAAACATAAGAGTTTTCAACTACAACAATAAATCTTCAACAGAAATAATGAAATTTTCAATAACAAAAAAATTAATTTTTACTAAAACAGATAAATTGTCAACCAAAACTTAAATAATTAAATTTTAAGTTAAAAAAATTAATTTTTAACCGAGCAGATGAATTTTCAACTACAACTATGGAATTTTCAATTGAAATATGTTCAATTTTCAGTTTAAAAAATTACTTTCAACAAAAAAAACTAACTTTAAAAAAATAGTTACATTTTCAAACAAAGTGATGAATTTTCAAATAAAATTGTAAATATTTAACTGGAATAGTTGACTTTTAAACCAGAAAGTTGAATTTTTAACTGAAATGATGAATTTTTAATTAAAATTGTGGAATATTCAACTGGAATAAGAGTTACATTTTTAGTAAAAAAAAAAATTTCAACCAAAAAACATCAATTTTAAACTAAACCAGATAATTTTTTAACAAAAAATTGAATATTTAAGTTTTTACTTCAAAAAATTATTGTTTAACCGAACAGTTAAAAAAATTAATTTTCAGCCCAAAAAAACGAATTTTCAACCAAAAAAATGAATTTTTAATTAAAACGATGAATCTTAAAAAAATGAATTTTTAACAAAAGAGATGACATTTTAACCAAGTAGTTGAATTTTTAACTAAAAAAATATGAATACGCAACGAATAATGTAAAAAAAATTCTATTATAATTCCAAAATATTTCTTCTTGCTAATACTACTTCTACTCTAAAAACTGCTTCAAGTACTTTTTTTATCTTAAATTTATAAGAGGCATTTTAAACTTTTATAAATTGTATAGTTCAAAGATGCAGATTCAGTGCCAAAAATATAAATCCTCGTTATCATTTTCAATACTCTAAATTAAAGAATCAATAATTGAATTTACAAATTTTCATAATTATATCATTTTAAGCAACTTTAAGCTAGAAATATTAAAAATTAAACAGTTACATTTTTTTATAAGCTGAACACTTCTGAAATTAAAAGTTAAATTATTTTTATTTAAAATAGTTTAAGAATCTTAAACATGCTTTAAAATTTTATTTCAAAATCTTGAAAAATCTGCATGTTGTTTTACATTTTACACATTTTAAATTATTTTTGAAATTTTTGCAGAACTTCTAAACATCGTTTAAAATGATTCAAATTTTTCCTACATTTTTTTTGTAAATCTCGACAAAAAAAAAAAAATTTCCTTAAAATCTTTCACATTTATTTTTGACAATTTTGTAAACCTTTCTAAATGTTTTTAAATATTCTCTTGAAATTAATTTTTCAAAATAAAAAATCCTTTCCAATTTTCCTAGGAATCTTAAGGAAATGTTTTTTATTCTTTTAAAGCCTTTCACAATTCTTAAAAAGCTTCTAAATTTCTTGTTCGAAATCCACAAAAATCTATATTTTGTTTTAAATTAGGCCTGGGCTATTTGCACCGAAATTTCGGTACGAATAGCCGGATTTTTTGGTACTTGTATAGACACTTCGTTTAAATTATCTGAAATCATTTCAAATTTTTAAATAATTTTGAACTTTTTCAAAACTTCTAAAAATCTCTTCAAAATACTTTTTTTTCGAATAGTTAAAAATTTAACGTTCAAAGTTTTTTTTTTTTTTTTTTTGAATATTTGATTTACAATTACTGATTTTAAATGAACAGTCAGATATTTCCAAATATTAATTGTTCTTTTTCTTAATTAAAAAATTTCAAATCAAATTAATTGGTTTAAAAATGGAACATTTTAGACTGAAACAATATTTGAAATTTAATAAAATTCTTTAATTATGAATATATTATTTTAACGTTAAAATCTGAAAATTCTAAAATTGTGAATTGATTCCGAATCGTCTTATAAAACCAGTTATTATTAACTTTTAAATCCTGTAAGTCCAGTTCAATTTTTAAAATCATTAATTAATTTATATTCACAGTTGATCAACTGATAATATTTTTAATCCAAAATCTTCCATTTCAAACGCTTCTAATTTTTAATTGTTTAAGTCTTGAAAACTGCATTTTAAAATTCTTTTAATTCAAATGTACGCTTAAAAATTAAAATCTAAAATGGAAAATTTTTAAAGTGAAAGATTTTCGAAAAAAGCAACCTAAACTGAATGATACCATAATTGAAAAAAATAACAATTCAACTAATTATTTAGAAACGGTTTAAATGAAAGTTGAAAAGATTTTTTTTTTCCAAAAATTTGTAAAATTCCCGGTCAAAAAATAAATTTACTGTCATTTCCCGGTCCAGCGGCCACCCTGGATTCGCAGACAGGCTTGTAGTGGAAATATTCGAGGCACTGAGAAGGACAAGTGGGTAAAGCTTATTTTGTTTTCCACCCTTTTACTCAGAGATGATGATGAGGATTAAATATAGGTTTTCTGCTTCATGTGATGTTTTTTTTATGATAAAAGATCATTTTCAAACACTTTTCAAGTTTTTTATACCTTTAAACCATGAAAAAATGTACTTAATAATAACTTAAAATGACAACTAGGTAAACCCCAATTTGTTTTTCTTCTCCGCTACTCTGAAAATTTGTTTAAAAAATATTTTAAAATTTTGAAAGTATAGCTCAAAACGTTTTTTGTTTGTCCTCAAAAATTGCACATTATTTTTCACGAAAAAAGGGGAATAAATTCCTTTAAATAAAATTAATGTGGGTACCATATTGAATTCAATATGAAACGCTTTAAAATTTTAAGATTTCAAGTCGAAATATATTTCATTTTCAACAAAATAATTTACTTTTCAACCAAAACAGATTTTCTACCAAAAGAAATAAGTTTTCAAGCTGAAAAGTCAAATGTTTTAGAAACCCGTTGACTTTGAAACCCGAAAAGATGAATTTTCAACAACAAAAAGTCCATTTTAGACCAAATGGTTGAATTTCCAACGAAATAGTTGAATCCT
The DNA here is from genome assembly GCA_932195095.1 of Andricus curvator. Lineage (NCBI taxonomy): Eukaryota > Metazoa > Arthropoda > Insecta > Hymenoptera > Cynipidae > Andricus > Andricus curvator. The sequence goes on along the minus strand of CAKNYM010051843.1, from coordinate 209,346 downwards.
CAACCAAATCAGATTAATTTTCAACCAAATCAGACTAATTTTCAACCCAAAAGTTGCATTTTTAACTAAAAAAGATGAATTCTAAACGACAAATATAATATTTCACATTTCAACCGACAAATATATTTATTTTCAATAAACGGTTGAATTCAACCAAAAGGAACGAATTTTCAACAAAATAGTAGAAATGTTAACCAAATAGAACAATATAATAGTTTATATTTCAAGGAACACCGACTTTGATTTTAAATAAAAAAAAACCAGTTGAATTCAACAAAAAAACGATGAATTTTCATCACAATAGTTGAATTTTTAACCAAGAAAGATGAAGTCAAAACGAAAAATATAATATTTCATATTTCAACCAAAACTATTTAAAAGTTCAATTTTCAGTTAAAAAAATTAATTTTCAACCAAAAAAAAACTAATTTTCAAGCAAATAGTTGAATTTTTAAATTAAAAAAGATCAGTTTTTAACCAAACAGTTCACTTTTCAACAAATTTTTTTCATTTACAGTTTAAAAAATTAATTTTTACAAGCAAAAAACGATGAATCTTCAACGAAAAATGTAATAGTTCATATTTCAACTAAAAAATATTTTTATTTTAAAACAAAAATAGTTTAACCAAGTAGTTGAATTTTCAACCAAAAAAGATGAAATCTCAACAAAAAATATAATTGTTGATATTTGAAGAAAAAAATATATTAATTTCAAATAAAAATCAGTCGAATTCAACAAAAAAAAAGGAATTTTCAGTCAAAAAATTCCATTTTTAACCAAAACAAAAACGAATTTTCAACAAAATAGTTAAATTTTCAGCAAAAGAGATGAATCTTCAACAAAAAATAAAAAAAATAATTTTTAACAAGGTAGTACAACTTTTTTTAAAATAGGTGAATTTGCAATCAAAAATATATTTTTTGCCAAGAGATTAATCCTCTACAAAAGAATTGAGTTTTCAACAACAAAAACTAATTTTCAACAAAGTATGATAAATTTTTAACCAAATAGTTGAAGTGTCAAACAAAAGAGAAGAATTTTTTACAAAATAGTTCATTTCCAACCAAGAAAGATGAATTTTCGATCAAAGAAATGGAACTTGAAAAAAAAATGTGAATTTTCAACCAAAGAGATGTATCTTTAATAACAACAAAAATGAAGTTTTAACAAAGAAGTTATATTTTCAGCCAAGTAGTTGAATTTTCAACCAAAAACGACGA
>CAKNYM010051843.1:170687-187493 GCA_932195095.1 Andricus curvator | reverse complement strand
TCCTGAACATATTCAGAGTTTGTCTATTTGTCAAGGAATAAGCAGAATATGTTTACGGAGTCTCTTTTCTATGTTGCTCTGTACATTTACAAGAATTAATAATTATTTGAATAATTATCATACAGAAATTTAAAGTTTGCCTATTTTTTAACGAACAGGTAGAGTTTGGCTATTTTTGAACAAATTTGCTAAATTTTCTTACAGAATTAGGTAAGAATATCTTTCCAATGACTTTTTTGTATGATGATTTGCAAATTTTCAATAATTATTAATTATTTAAACAATTTTCATAAACAAATCAAGAACATGGCCATTTTTCAAGGTATATGATCAATTAGTTTAGGGAATCAAGTAAGAATGTATTCCCAATAAATCTTTTCTACGATACTTTGCAAATATACAATAATTAATCATTATTTTAACAAGTTTCATAAACATATTCAGAATATGTCTATCTTTCAAGGAATGCTGCTTTGTAAATTTACAAGAATTATTATTTGTAATATCATTATTTTTAACGAATTGGCTCAATTTTCTTACAGAACCAAAAAGAATGTATTAAAAATAAGTCTTTCCTATGTTACTTTGCAAATTTACAATAATTGTTATTTATTTCAACAATTTTCATAAAGATATTCAGAGTTTGGCTGTTTTTCAACGAATAGGCTCAATTTGTTTACGAATTCAACTAAGAATATCTTTCCGATGACTGTTATCTATGTTGCTTTGTAAATTTACAATAATTTTCAATTATTTAAACAACTTCAACTAAAAAACTGAGATTTTGGCTATTTTTTAACGAATAGGCTTTATTTTTTATAGAATTAAGTAAGAATATCTTTCCAGTGACTTTTTGCTATAATGCTCTGCAAATTTCAAAGAATAAATCATTATTTAAACAATTTTGATAAACAAATCAAGAGTTTGGCTATTTTTTAAAAAATAGGCTCAATTTGTTTACGGAATCAATAAAGAATGTTTTTCAAATAACTCTTTCCCATGTACGATACTTTGAAAATTTACAATAATTATTAATTATTTAAACAATTTTCATAAACACATTCAGAACAATTTGTTTGCGGAGTCAACTAAGATTGTCTTTACGATGACTCTTTATTATGTTTTGTAAATTTACAAGAATTATTAATTATTTAAACAATTTAGATTATAAAATTTAGAGTTTAGCTATTTTTCAACGAATAGGCTCAATTTTTTACAGAATTAGATAAGAATATCTTTCCGGTGACATTTTTCTATAATGCTCTACAAATTTCAAAGAATTAATTATTATTTATAGAATGTTGATAAACAAATTAAGAGTTTGACCATTTTTCAACGAGTAGGCTCAATTTGTTTACGGAATCAATAAAAAACATTTGCAAATAACTCTTTCCTATGTATGATACTTTGAAAATTTACAGTAATTATTAATTATTTCAACATGTTTATCAACATATCCAGAATTTAGCTATTCTTCGAGGAATAGGCACAATTTGTTCACGGAGTCAAAAAGTATGTCTTTCCGAAGACTCTTTTTCTAGGTTGCTTCACAAATTCATATTTTGGCTATTTTCAACGAATAGGCTAAAGTTTTTTATAGAATTAACCAAGAATATCTTTTCGATTACTTTTTTTCTATAATGCTATGAAAAGTATTTCCAATTACTCTTTTCTATGTTGCTGTGTAAATTTACAAGAATTAATAATAATTCAAACAATTTTCATTAAAAAATTAAGAGTTTGGCTATTTTTTAACAAATAGGCTGCATTTTTTTACAGAATTAACTAAGAATATCATTCCGATGACTTTTTTGTATGATGCTTTGCCAATTTCCAAGAATTATAAATTATTTAAACAATTTTCATAAACAAATTATGAGCTTGGTCTTTTTTCAACGAATATGATAAATTAGTTCAGGGTATGAAGAAAGAATGTAATTCGAATAACTACTTTCTACGATAATTTTCAAATATACAATAATTATTAATTATGTCATCAATTTTCATAAACATATTCAGAGTTTGGCTATTTTTCAACGAATAGGCTCAACTTTTTGCAGAATTAACTAAGAATATCTTTCTGATGACTTTTTCTATCATGCTTTGCAAATTTGCAATAATTATTAATTATTTCAACAAATTAAGAGTTCGGCCATTTTTAAATTAATGGGCTCAGTTTATTTACGGGATCACCAAGAATGTATTTCCAATAACTCTTTTATACGGTACTTCGCAAATTTACAATAATTATTATTAATCAAACAATTTTTATGAACATATTCAGAGTTTGACTATTTTTCAAGGAGTAGGCTTAATTTTAACAGAATTGAATAAGAATATATTTCAGATGACTTTTTTCTATATTGTTCCTCAAATTTACAAGATTTATTAATTATTTGAACAATTTTTATCAAAAAATTAAGAGTTTGACTATTTCTGAAATAATAGGCCCAATTTGTTTCCAGAATCAACAAAGAATGTATTTCCAATAACTATTTTCTGCGATACTTTGCAAATATACAATAATTAATAATTATTTGAACAATATTCATAAACAAATTCAGATTTCAGCTATTTGTCAACGAATAGGCTACATTTTTTCACAGAATTAACTAAGAATATCTTTCTGATTACTCTTTTCTATTTTGCTTTATAAATTTACAAGAATTATTAATTATTTACACAATTTCGATTAAGAAATTAAGAGTTTGACTATTTTTAAACGAATAGGCTCAATTGTTTACAGAATTGGGTCAGAACATCTTTCCGATGACTTTTTTTTATATAATATATATACCATTAAACCATTTCCCTTTCAGGGTAGGCGTGACACTACCCGATTCGGGTAGTGTTTCTAGGTTTTTCTTGTAGTTATAAATAACTACAAGTGTGGGCTCACCACACCCACGATGTGCCAACAGCACTCATGTCAGTATTCTTGAATGGTCACCCATCCAAGTACTAACCGCGTCCAACGCTGCTTAACTTCAGTGATCTGACGAGAACTGGGGTTTTCAGCGTGGTATGGCCGTTGGCCATAATGCCATAATGCCATAATGCATAATAATGCTCTGCAAATTTCAAAGAATTAATTATTATCTGAACACTGTTGATAAACAAATGAAGAGTTGGACCATTTTTCAACGAATAGGTTCAATTTTTTTACGGAATCAATAAAAAATGTTTTTCAAATCACCCTTTCCTATGTACGATGCTTTGAAAATTTACAATAATTATTAATTATTTAGACAATGTTCATCAACATAACCAGAGCTTGGCTATTTTTCAAGGAATAGGCACAATTTGTTTACGGAGTCAAAAAGTATGTCTTTCAGAAGACTCTTTTTCTATGTTTCTTTACAAATTCAGATTTTGGCTATTTTCAACGAATAGGCTAAATTTTTTTATAGAATTAACCAAGAATATCTTTCCGATTACTTTTTTCTATGATGACATTGAAAGTCTTTCTGATGACTCTTTTCGATGTTGCTTTGTAAATTTGCAACAATTAATAATGTTTTAAACCATTTTCATTGAAAATTTATAATTTGTCTATGTTTTAACGAATAGGCTACATTTTTTACAGAATTGACTACGAATATCATTCCGATGACTTTTTTTATATGATGCTTTGTAAATTTCTAAGAATTATTAATTATTTAAACAATATTCATGAAGAAATCAAGAACTTGGCCATTTTTCAACGAATAGGATGAATTAGTTTAGTGCATCAAGATTTTTTTGGCAATTAAAAAAAAATTCACTGTTTGGTTATTTATCAAAACGAACAGACTTAATTTCTTTTAACGGAATAAACTAAGAATGCTTTTGCGGTGACTGTTTGATATGAAACTTAGCAAATTTGGAAGCATTATTAATTATTTAAACAATTTTTAATAAACAAATTCAGAGTTTTTCTATTTTTCAAAAAATAGCCTCAATTACAAAAAAATTAACTAAGAATATCTTTGCGATGACTCTTTTCTATGGTGCTTTAAAAATTCCCAAGAGTTTATAGTTTGTCTATTTTTCAACAAATATACTCAATTTGTTAAAAAAATTATCTAAGAATATTTTTGCGATGACTCTTTTCTATGGTGCTTTGAAAATTCCCAAGAGTTCATAGTTTGTCTATTTTTCAACAAATATGCTAAAAAAAATTAACTGAGAATATCTTTGCGATTACTCTTTTATATGTTGCTTTGCAAATTCAAGTTTTAAACAATTTTTGAGAGGAAATTGAGAGTTCTCTATTTTTCAAGGAATAGGCTTAATTTGTTCACGGAATCAACTAAGAATGTCTTTTAGATGAGTTTTTTTATGATGATTGCAAATTCCCAAGAGTTATTTATTTAAAACTAAGATTCTTTTAATAATAAATTTTGTTTTTCAACGAATAGTCTCAATGTTTTTACAAAATTAACAGAGAATGTCTTTGCGGTGACTCTTTTCTATAGTGCTTTAGAAATTCCCAGTAATTATGATTCATTTAAACAATTTTTGTAAGGAAATTCAGAGTTTCCTATTTTACAACGAATAGGCTTAATTTGTTCACGGAATCAACTAAGAATGTCATTTCGATGAGTTTTTTTCATGATGTTTCGCAAATTACCTAAAATTATTAATTATTTAAAACTAAGATTTTTTTATAATGAATTTTGTTTTTCAATGAATAGGCTAAATTCTTTTACAGATTTAACTGAGAATATGTTTGCGATGACTCTTTTCTATAGTAATTTACAAATTCGAAAGAATTATGATTTGTTTATTTAAACAATTTTTGTGAGAAAATTCAGAGTTTGGTTATTTTTCAACGAAAAGGCTTAATTTTTTTTTAACGAAATCAACTAAGAATGCTTTGCAGGTGACTGATATTATACTTTGCAAATGTACAAGAATCGTTAATTATTTAAACAATTTTCATAAACAAATACAGACTTTGGCTATTTTTCAACAAAGAGGCTCAATTTTGTTTACATAATTATCTAAGAATATCTTTAGTTTGGCCATTTTTCAACTAATAGGCTCAATTTGTTTACGGAATCAACTTAGAATGCCTTTTCGATGAGTCTTTCCTACGGTACTTTGTAAATTTAAAATAATGATTGATTATTTAAATAATTTTCATAAACAAATTCAGAGTTTGGCTATTTTTTAGATTATATTAAAACATAGTTGCAGCTATAACCTTTTTAATAATAAGCACAACTTTTCTATCTGAACTATAATATTAAAATCAAAACCATTTGAACATTTTAAACAAATTCATTTTTAGAACAAAATATATGCACAATATATCTAATGAGAATTAAAAACCCAGTACAAATTTTAATAATTGTAAAAGTTTTCATTAATTTCAGTCTTTATTCTTTTTGTTAATTGCTTCCAGCACATTAATAATCTCTTCAATACAATGCTATTGTGCTTTTTAAAGATTTTTTGAAATAATTTTTCACATGCAATATACTTTTCCCTCATTTTTAGTGTGATGTAATAATAAAGCATTTTAATGAATTCATTCGGTGTTTTTTTTCAATTTTTTAAAAATTTAGATAGCTTTGAAGCAAGTTTAAAAAAAATTTACAATTTCAACTACAAGTTGAAATTTTTTTATTATAATGATAAATAATGGAAAATTATGAATATTTAGCAATTCATTTTATGTTTATTTTAGTTGCATTTTCGACGTCTATGACTTATCTATGAATCATCAAAATGATTCCACTCTGGGCTAATTATTTTTAAAGACAAAATTACAAATTTTAATTAATATTTTGGCTCATTTTTTAATATTTCTTTTTAAAATTATAAAGCCTTACTTTTTTTCGAATTTTTTTTCTATTAGAATAATAAACAATACAAATTATGAAAATTTAGAAATTTCTTTTATTTTACTTTCATTTATATTTTCAAAGACGATTACATCCTTATAATTTTAACTAACAATAAAAAATTATGAACGTTTATAATTTTATTTTATTTAACTTTCAGTTACATTTTCAAAGAATATAGCTTCCTTCCAATTTTAACTATTATTGCAATCTTAAACAATTGAAAATATGAATTCATCTGTCATATTTTTATGAGAAAACATTAAAATTTGAATTATTTTTGGAATTTATAGAAGTTTAGAAAATTTTAAAAAGGGGTTTACACTTGGCTTATTTATCTTTAAAGAAAATGGAGTCAACTAAGAATTGCTTTCCGGTGACTTTTTTCTATGCATGATATATTCCCAAGAATTATTAATTATTTAAACAATTTTCATAAACAAATTCATAGTTTGGTCATTTTTCCACGAATAGAGTTTTGGGTATTTTTCAACAAATAGACTAATTTTTTTTACAGAATTAACTAAGAATATTTTTCCGATGACTTTTTTTATGATGCTTTGCAAATTTCCAAGAATTATTAATGTTTTAAATAATTTTCATAAACAAATTAAGACCTTGGAATTTTTTCAACGAATGGAATACTTTCGTTTAGGGTATTAAGAAAGAATGTATTTCAAATAACTCTTTCCCATGATACTTTGCAAATATATAATAATTATTAATTATTTTAACAATTTTCATAAACATATTCAGAGTTTGGCTATTTTTCAAGAAATAGGTACAGTTTGTTTACAAAGTAACTACGAATGTATTTCTGATGACACTTTTCTATGTCGCTTCGTAAATTCACAATAATTATTAACAATTTAAACAATTTCAATTTAAAAAATGAGATTTTGGTTATTTTGTAACGAATAGGCTCCATTTTTAATAGAATTAAGTAAGAATATCTTTCCAGTGACGTTTTGCTATAATGCTCTGCAAATTTCAAAGAATGAAGCATTATTTAAACAATTTTGATAAACAAATCAAGAGTTTGGCTACTTTTTAAAGAATAGGCTCAATTTCTTTGCGGAATTAATAAAGCATGTTTTTTAAATACCTATTTCCTATGATACTTTAAAAATTTATAATAATTATCAATTATTTAAACAATTGTCATAGACACATTCAGAACAGTTTTTTTACGGAGTCAACTAAGATTGTCTTTCCGATGACTCTTTACTATTTTTTGTAAATTTACAACAATTATTAATTATTTAAACAATTTCGATTACAAAATTTAGAGTTTGGCTATTTTTCAACGAATAGGCTCAATTTTTTTAAAAATTAGATAAGAATATCTTTCCGGTGACATTTTTCTATAGTGCTCTGAAAATTTCAAAGAATTAATTATTATTTAAACAATGTTGATAAACAAATTAAGAGTTTGACCATTTTTCAACGAGTAGGCTCAATTTGTTTACGGAATCAATAACAAACGTTTTTCGGATAACTCTTTCCTATTTATATTCAGTACTTTGAAAATTTACAATAATTATTAATTATTTAAACATGTTTATCAAAATATCCAGAGTTTAGCTATTTTTCAAGGAATAGGCACAATTTGTTTAAGGAGTCCATTAAGTATGTCTTTCCGAAGACTCTTTTTCTATGTTTCTTTACAAATTCAGATTTTGGCTATTTTCAACGAATAGGCTAAATTTTTTTACAGAATTAACCAAGAATAGCTTTCCGATTACTTTTTTTCTATAATGCTATGCAAATTCTTTCTGATGACTCTTTTCTATGTTGCTTTGTAAATTTATAAGAATTTATAATAATTTAAACAATTTTCATTAAAAAATTTAGAGTTTGGCTTTTTTTTAACAAATAGGCTACACTTTTTTGACAGAATTAACTAAGAATATCATTCCGATGACTTTTTTGTATGATGCTTTGCAAATTTCCAAGAATTATTAATTACTTAAACAATTTTCATAAACAAATTGTGAGCTTGGCCTTTTCTCAACGAATAGGATAAATTAGTTCAGGGTATCAAGAAATAATGTGAATCGAATAACCATTTTCTACGATACTTTGCAAATATACAATAATTATTTCAACAATTTTCATAAACATATTCAGATTTTGGCTATTTTTCAAAGAATAGGCACAATTTGTTTACAGGATCAACTAAGAATATCTTTCCGATGACTCTTTTCTATGTTGCTTTGTAAATTTACAATAATTTTTAACAATTTAAACAATTTTCATACAAAATTCAGAATTTGGCTATTTTTCAACGAATAGGCTCAATTTTTTTGCAGAATTAACCATGAATATCTTTCCGATTACTTTTTCTATGATGCTTTGCAAATTTACAATAATTATTAATTATTTCAACAAATTAAGAGTTCAGCCATTTTTCAATGAATGAGCTCAGTTTTTGTTTACGGGATCACCAAGAATGTATTTTCAATAACTCTTTTCTACGGTACTTTGCAAATATACAATAATTACTATTTATTCAAACAATTTGTATAAACATATTCAGAGTTTGGCTGTTTTTAAGGAGCAGGCTCAATTTTAACAGAATTAAATAAGAATATATTTCAGATGCCTTTTTTCAGTATTGTTTTGCAAATTTACAAGATTTATTAATTATTTAAACAATTTTCATTAAAAAATTAAGAGTTTGGCTATTTCTGAAAGAATAGGCCCAATTTGTTTCCAGAATGGACAAAGAATGTATTTTCAATAACTATTTTCTACGATAATTTGCACATTTACAATAATTATTAATTATTTAAACAATGTTCTTAAGCATATTCAGAGTTTGGGCATTTGTCAAGGAATAGACAAGATTTGTTTCCGGAGTCAACTAAGATTGTCTTTCCGATGCTCTTTTCTATGTTGTTTTGTAAATTTACAAGAATTATTAATTATTTAAACAAATTTGATGAAAAAATAAGAATTAGGCTATTTTTCAACGAATAGGGTGAATTTTTTACAGAATTAACTAAGAATATCGTTCCGATGACTTCTTTCTATTATGCTCTTCAAATTTCCAAGATTTATTAATTATTTAAAATATTTTCATGAACAAATTAAGAGTTTGGCAATTTATCGAAGAAACCCTGCCGTCAAACCTCCTGCTCGACATTAATTGAAACCGAGGTTAAAACGCAGCGAATACACAACTCGGTCGTATACGTCGCAGATGGTCATCCATCCGAGTGCTATGCACGCTCGAAATGGCTTGACATCTGGACTCTTCTCGAGTCGAGATCATTTACTGTCTATTTCTATGAAAATTTGTACGCGCCGACATTTTATAGGTTTTTTTCCGAAGTTGCATGAGAATGTTTAGAGTTGCACAATTATTTATTCTGCATCGTGAGAAGGTATCCATGCGAAGCCGCGTACAAATCAAAGTTATTGAAGTACAAATTAATGTAATGGTATTTTATTGAACTTCATTTCCAAATAAAATAATTACATGTAAATAAATCGGTCGCGCGCGGAGCGCGCGTATGAGCCTCTAGTTTTAGTTGAAAATTCATCACTTTGTTTGAACATTAATTTTTTTTAACTAAAATTTTAACTATTCTACGTTTGGTTTAAAATTTATCTTTTTTAATTGAAAATTCATGTATTTTGTTGAAAATTCGTCTTTTTTGGTTGAATTCAACTGTTTTTGATTAAAAATTAAATTCTTTTTTCGGTGAAATATCAACTAGTACATTGTTGGTTCAGAATTCATCTTTTTTGGAATGAAAATTTAATTACTTGGTTGAAAGTTAAACTCTTTTGTTAAAAAATATTTTTTGTTTTTTGTCGAATATTTCATCGTTTCATATAAAAATTAATCTCTTTGGTTTAACATTAATTTTTGTAACTGAAAATTTAATTATTGGTTGCCAATTTATCCTTTTTAGTTGAAAATTCGTCTTCTTTAGTTAAAAAGTCATGTTTTTTGTTAGAAAATTAATCTTTTTGGTTGAAAATTCATCTATCTTGTTGAAAGTGAACTATTTTTACTTCAAAAGTTAGGAATTCGAAGCGGTTCAATTGAATTTAATACAGTACTCACATTAATTTTATCTAAATATGCGCTGAATTTCAAGTAGAAGAAGATAAAATTCAAATTTGTTTGAATTATCATTTAATTATTTAGTTCATCGATGGTGCTAATATATTTAAGAATATCTTGTAATATAATTTATCAAAGCTTTCTAAATTTAAACATATTAAATCCCTAGAAACCAAAAAAAAAATTATTTATAATAAACTCGCGAAACTTTATACATATTTGAATGGCTCCGTTCATTTTCTTATTGCTCCGATTCCTAAGCGTCATATGAAAATTTCAATAAAATCGTCTGGATGAAGTCGTAGAAAAAGGTTTTTCCTTTTTAAATACCTTTTAATACTTTTTTAATCAAAAGAATATTCATTTTATTACTTATATATTTATTTACCATCCCGAAATTCTCTCTATATAAATTTTTTTTAATTTGCAGCCAGCAGATATATACGTGGAAGTTCTGAATCAAACGTCATCTCCGGTTGGTGATGAACCAATAGGAGCAAATCGTTCAAGTGCTCAGGAACTCGTGCTTCCAGATCGAACGTTTGTTTTAGCAAGATTGATGCTAGCAGCATGGGAAAATAATATGGACGGAGCTGAGGAGAGTACAGCACACATTATTATAGCTGCCACGCAAAATTTTCTTAAGAATATAATCCAAGCAATTGTTACCAGAAGAAAAGGTTTTGCTGTTCGAGATAGAACGTTTATGTACAACATCGGCGAACCAGTACCCAGTTCATGGAAAAGAAATACCAATTTTGTCTCCCAGAGTGCCATGTTCAAGTAAGAACATCTCTATTTTATCAAGAATTATTAAAAATAATTAAAATGTCTGACTTCGTAGCTCAAAATGCTATAAAAAAAGGGAAAATAGGGTGATTTTTTTACGCCAGTAGGGGAATAATAGGGGAATAAATTGTTTTAAATAAAATTATTTATAGATACCGTATTGAATTCAGTATATGTTTTAAATTTCTGAGATTTTAAGTCAAAATATTTTGCATTTTCAACAAAATACTTGAATTTTCAAACGAAATGTTGAAAATGCAATAGTTAAAATTTAGTTAAAAAAATTAATTTCAAATTAAAAAAAAAAACGAATTTTCAACCAAATAAATGCCTATTCCACAACAAAAATGAATTTTTAACCAAACAGTTGCATTAGCAATCAGACGGTTGAACTTTTAAGCAAAAGAGACGAAATTTTAACAAAATAGTTGAACTTTCAATAGAATAGTTACATTTTCAAACCAAAAAGACGATTTTTTCGACGATAGTCGAATTATCAACAAAAAATTTAATTTTTTGCAAAGAAGATTAATTTTTCTACCCAAAAAGACTAATTTTCAAGAAAAGATTAAATTTTTTAAGCTAAAAAGTCGAATTTTTAGGACAATTGTTGAATTTTTAACCGGAAAAGATGAATTTTCAACAAAAAAGTTAATTTTTAAACCAGAAAGATGAAGTTTAAACTAAAAAAGATAAATTTTCAACCAAAAAACAACAATCTTTCAACAAAATAGTTAGATTTTCAATCAAAGAGATGAATTTTCAACTAAAACTATACATCGTCAACTGAAATAGTTAAATTTTCAATTTAAAAATAAAATTTTAACGAAAAAACGACAATTTTTCCATAAAATAGTTACATTTTCAACCAAAGAAATGAATTTTTAACTAAAATGATACATCCCCAATAGAAAAATGTATTTTTAGCTAAGTAGTGTAACTTTCAACCAAGAAGATTTATTTTCTACAAAAAAGGCAAATTTTTAACGAAATACATCAATTTTTAACCAAGTAATTGAATTTTCAACGAAAAATGGAATAGTTACATTTTCAATTAAAAAAAAAAATTTCTAGGAAAAAAAGGATGTTTTAACAAAATAGTTAAGTTTTTAATAAAAAGAAATTAGTTTTCAACTAAAGTTATGCATCTTCAAATGAAATAGTTAAGTTTTCAATTTGGAAATAAATTTTTAACCAAAAAACAACAATTTTGCAAAAAAATAGTTACATTTTAAACCAAAGAAATGAATTTTCAACTAAAATGATACATCTCCAACAAAAAAAATGAATTTTTAGAAAATTAGTCTAACTTTCAACCAAGAAGATTTCTTTTCTACCAAAAAAGGCAAATTTTCAACAAAATCTGTGAAGTTTCATCAATAAAGTTAATTTTTATACCAAAAAGATGAATTTTCAACTAAAAAAGATAAGTTTTCAACCAAAAATGGAATCATTGAATTCTCAGGTTAAAAAATTAATTTTCAAAAATAAAAAGAGAATTTTCAACCATTTCAATTCAGCCAAAAAATACGAATTTTTAAGAAAATGGTTGAATTCTCAACCAAAAAAAATGAATTTTTAACAAACAAGAATAACTGTCTACTGAAAAAGACGAATTTTCAATGAAACACATGAGTTTTCTACCAAATAGTTAAATTGTAAACTTTATAAAGGAGAAACAATTATTCAAAAACGGAATGGTTGAATTGTCAGATAAGAAGGTTAGTTTTAACAAACAAAAAAACGAATTTTCAACAAAATAGCTAAATTTTCAAACAAAAAGGTGAATCTTAAAAAAAATCAACCAAGCTGTTCAATTTTCAACATAAAATATGAATTTTCGTCAAAAATTTAATTGACAACCAAATAGTTGAATTTTCAACTAAACTGATGATTTTTTTTACAAAGTACTCCAACTTTACACCAAGTAGTTGATTGTTTAACTGAAAATATAAATTATCAACGAAACATGAAATAATTGATATTTGAACCAAAAAATATTTGTATTTAAAATAAAAAACAGTTGAATTAAAAAAAATATTGCAATAAAATAGTTAAATCCTCAAACAAAGGGATGAATTTTCAACTAAAATTATGATCTTCAAAAAAATGAACTTTCAAAAAGAAAAGTTCAACATTCAGCCAAATAGACGATTTTTTAAACAAGAACATATATTTACTGCCAAAAAAGACGAATTTTCAACAAAATACATGAATTTTCAAGCAAATAGTCGAATTTTCAACTGAAAAAGATCAATTTTAAGATGAATTTAAAGTTAAAAAATGTAATATTCAAACTGAAATGAAACGAATCTTCAATAGAATATTTGAACTTACAGCCAATAAAACTAATTTTTGATAAAATAATTCAACTTTCAACCAAGTAGTTTAATTTTTGTTCAAGAAGATTACTTTTTAACCTAATGGTTGCATTTTAAACAAAAATGTTAACCAAACGAGATGAATTCCGAACCAAAAATATAATATTAGACTTTTCAACAACAAAATTTTAACTTTTAACTAAAAATAGTTGGCTTTTCTTATTGTCTTCTATTCATTAAGTTTGTATCTAAGAGAAAATGGGGAAGTATCTTGAAAACAGGGGAAAAGAGAAGAATTCTTTGAAAAAGGCTTAGAAAAAGTTATATTTTTCGGTTTAAAAGTCAACTGGTTTCTAAAAAATTTGACCTTTTTGCTTCAAAACCCAACTCTTTTTGTTGAAAATTCATTTCTTGTAGTAGAAAATGCATCTTCTTTGTTTGAAAATTCAACTACTTTATTGAAAATTAATTTGTGTTGGTTGAGGATTTAACTATTTTGTTGAAAATTCATCTCTTTGGTTGAAAAATTAAATGTTTTGTTGAAAATTCGTTTTTTCTTACAAAATTAATCTTTTTCACTGAAAATTGAAATTTTTCACTTTCCGTTGAATATTGATCTGTTTTAGTTGACGATCCAATTATTTGGTTAAAAATTCATGTATTTTGTTTAAAAAATATTTTTTTTTTAGTAGAAACTTAATATTCTTAGTTAAAAATTCATCTTTTTGGTTGAAAATTCAACTATACTTGGTTGAAAGTGGAACTACTTTGTTAAAATATTTATTTTGTTGGTTGAATTTTCATCAGTTTAGATAAAAATGCATCTTTTGGTTGAAAAATTACCTATTTTGTTGAAAATTATTTTTTTGTTTTGTTAAAAATTAATTTTTTTAACTGAAAATTTAACTGTTCTACTTTTAGTTGAAAATTGATATTTTTACAGTTGAAAATTCAATTATTTGGTTAAAAATTTATGTATTTTGTTCATAATTCGTTTTTTAATAGAAAATTAATCTTCTTGGTTAAAATGCATCTATTTTGTTAAAAAATCATATTTTTTGTCGAAAATTCAACATTTGATCTTTTTTTAGTTGAAAATTAAATTCTTTGGTTGAAAATTGATCTATTTTGTTAAAAATTCATTTTTTTAGTAGAAAATTAATCTTCTTGGTTGAAAATGCATCCTTTTGTTTGAAAATTCAACTGTCATTCATTTTCTTTGTTTGAAAGATTAACTATTTGGTCATAGATACAAAGGTTTGGGTAAAAATCTTTTTTTTTTCATAATCCAACTATTCGGTTGGCAATTCATCTCTTTTGGTTGAAAATGAACTTTTTTGTTGAAAATTCATCTTTTCTGGTTTAAAAGTCAACCGGTTTCTAAAACATTTGTCTTTTTTGCTTGAAAACTCAACACTTTTGTTCAAAAATTCAAATCTTGGTGCAAAAAAATTAGTCTCTTTTGTTTAGAAATTCAACTACTTTGTTTAAAATTAATCTGTTTTGGTAGAAAATTCATCTCTGGTTGAAAAATTAACTATTTTTTTTAATTTGTTTTTTTTAGTAGAAAAATAGTAGAAAATTTTTTTTAGTAAAAAAAAAATATAAAAAATTTAGTAGAAAAAAGAAAAAAAAAGTAGAAAAAGAAAATTCTTGTTTGAAAATTCATCAATCAAAAAAGATTTGAATTTGAAGTCAAACACAGTTGAATTCAACCAAAGAAGATGAATTTTCAAGAAAATAGCTGAATTTTCAACTAAAAGAGATTAATTTTCTACCCATAACTGACCCATAAACCTTTCTTTAATAGGAGATAATATACAAAAAACACCAAATAACTTCAAAGTAACTAAAAATCAAGTTCCAAGTTACTGCAAAAATCGGAACTAGGTTACGTCACAAGTTACTTTTTAAAAAAGTAACGAAGTTACCCTAAACGTTACTAATAACGTAACTTTTCAGTAACTTAGTTCCTTGTAACAAGTTACTGCAAAAACTCTGATTATATTACATGAAATGATTGATAACAAAATTGCTAATTTGTTTTTGTTTCTATCGCATAGTGGACCAACAGTTATCGAAACAGAGGGACAAATGCCGACAGTAAAACCCAGCGTGGAAGAAGCCGAACAAGCCACAGCCTTCTCTCTAGCATGTGCATCGCAAACTATTCTTCCATCTCCGCCTCCAGTTTGTGTAGCTGATTTGCAGAAAATATTAAAGGTAGAGTATTTTACAAGAAAAATAGATCTCTAGAAATGTATTGCAGGCCTCGGACTCATTTGAAAAATTCAAAATAGTGTCAATAATACCAAAATAGTGTCAATAATACCAAAACAGTGACCAAAAGTTTCTCTAAAAAAAGAAAGAAGCTCGGTTCATTTTCCGACATTTTTTTAATAGATTTTGCAGAAACTCATATATAATTGTAGAACGTTGTGTATAATTTACAGAAGTTTCTTTATTATAACAAGATTGTTCCAGTAAAATTAATATGAATGACAACTTTTTTTTTCATTTATTTACAATTCTTTAAAATGAAAAGCTTATTTTTCTCATTAACAAAATATGACTCGCCGCGTGGGTAATAATCCGACACCGTACTTTTAATATTTTTTTAAACATTTAAAATACATTAAAAAAATACATTTTCAAGGTATTTCCGGATGAACTATTCATGAAGGTAGATTTAAATTCGACTATTTGAATTTGATTCGAATTTTCTATAAGATTCCATTTACCACTTTTACTCGACGTATTTTTTACATAAGTGTATTAACTTATTTTATTTTTATATCAACTGAAATTCAAGTTTTTCAATTTAACATTTTATTTAATCAATATAGACGCATACAACAGTATTTCAATTTATATTTGACGTGAGCACAAGTAATTTTATTGTTAAATGCCAGTCAAAATGGTATTTTCGCAATAAATGAAAAAAAAACAGATTTTTCTATTTATTCATCTTGATCCTGTAATATGACTTTCACTTCAAAAGTTGAAACTTTAGAGGTTTTCCATATTTTTCAAGATGAATACCTTTTAGAAAGAAAACCGGAAAAATCTAGAATTTACAGTGTATTTAAATCAGTTCTTGCTCAAATCATCCTGTTGATTTTACATTTGTCCCAGGATTTTTCTCCTAATATAACAATTTAATTAAATTTTCAAGATTTTCGCTTTTCTTGAACAGCGTCTGAAAAACCTTTTTTGATTCAGTATTCAACTACTTGGTTGAAAGTCGAACTACTTTGTCAGAGATTTTTTAAAATTCATTTTTTTAGTGGATAATTCATCATTTTAGTTGAAATCCCTTTTTTGTTCAAAATTTAAATAATTTGTTGAAATTTTCTTTGCAAATGAATGTTCTTAACTGAAAATTTAACTATTCCATGCTTGGTTGAATATTTATCTTCCTCAGTTGAAAATTTCTGTATTTTATTGAAATTTTGTCTTTTATAGTAGAATATTATTCTTCTTGGTGACAAATTCACCTTCTTTGGTTGAAAATTCATTTCTTTATCTGAAAGTTTAACTATTAGGTTGAAAATTCAAAATTTGTTTGGAAATTTTTTAATAGACATTCAATCTTGTTAGTTTATAATTCATCTATTTTGTTGAAAATTTGTCTTTTTTTGGTAGGAAATTAAACTATTTGGTTCAAAATTAATTTTTTTGGTTGAAGATTTAATTAATAGGTTGAAAATTCCTTAAAAATTCAAAATTTGGTTAAAAAATAGAGGAATTAGAAAAAAATTAATCTTTTTTGGTAGAAAATTAATTT
>CAKNYM010051843.1:154948-170287 GCA_932195095.1 Andricus curvator | reverse complement strand
ATGTATCTTTTTTAATAGATATTCAATCTTGTTAGTTGATAATTCATAAATTTTGTTGAAAATGTGTTTTTTTTGTTGAAAATTAGTTTTTTATATCAAAAATTAATTTTTTTAACTGAAAATTTAATTATTTCATTTTTTGTCGAAAATTTATCTTTTTTGTTGAAATGATGAGTTTTTTTATAGACATTCAATCTTGTTGGTTAAAAATTCATAATTTGTTGAAAATTTGAATTTATTTGTTTAATTCAACTAGTTTTGATTGAAAATAAAAATATTTTTTTGGTGTAAATATGAACTATTACACTTTTTATTGAGAATTCATTTTTTTTATCGAAGAGTCATGACTTTGATTGAAAATTTAACTCTTTTGCTGAAAATTCCCTTTTTCTTGGTTGAAAATTAATTATTTCAACTAAAAATGTAATTCTTCCATTTTTGGTTCTAAATTTATCTTTTTGAGTTGAAACCTCGACTATTTTCTTGAAAATTCATGTATTTTACGTATGTCTTACGTAATCTGTGGATGACTCCTTGAAAATAATATTGTTTAGAAAATTCAAACAGATTTTTCAAAATCTCGGTTATGGCATATCAAAATTTCAACCACAAAATTAATCTTCAAACAAATAGTTGGATTTTAAAACAAAAAAGATGATTTCTCAACGAAAAATGTAATAGTTGATATTTGAATCTAAAAATATTTTTATTTTAAATCAAAAACAGTTGAATGCATCTAGAAAAGGCAAATATTTAACAAAATAATTAAATCCTCGAACAAAACAAATTTTTTTTAATTTCCTAAGAATATTTTTTTATTCCCTTGAAACCTTTCAACATTATTGAAAAGCTTTTAAATGTTTTATTTAAAATCTTTTCAAAACTTCTATATATCTCTTAAATTTACTCAGATTTTTTCTAAAAATTGGCAAGCTTGCTTTAAAATCTTTTGCATTTTTCTTCGCAATTTTAGAATTTTTTTCAATTTTCTCTTAAAAATCATTTTTCAAAATAAAACATCATTTTACAACTTCCCAGGAATTTTAAAACAAAATTTTATTCTCTTGAAACCTTTCAAAATTTTTAAAAAGCTTCTGTTTTTTAGAAATCTTTGTATTTTATAGGCCTATTTTTTTAAAGTTATGTACATATAACTTTCCTAAGATTCTTGAGAAAATTTCAGATATTCCAAATCAAATTTTCAACAAAAAAGTTTATCTTCAACCAAATAGTTAAATTTTGAACAAAAAAAAAACGTGAATACTCAACAAAAAATGTAATAGTTGATATTTCAAATCAAAAAAATTTTCATTTTAAATCAAAGACAGTTGAATTCATAAAAAAGAATTGTAACAAAATAGTTAAATCCTCAACCAAAAAGATGAATTTTCAACCAAGAAGCTTAATTTCCTACCGAAAAAGAAAATTGCAACAAAACAGTTGAATCCCCAACCAAACAAGATTCATTTTTAACCAATTGTACTTTTAACCAAAAAAGATTAAGTGTTTTCCAAAAGAGACTAATTTTCTACAAAACAGTTGATTTTTTAGCCCAAAAATATGATTTTTAACAAAAAAATTTACTTTTCAAGGAAATACATGAATTTTCAATTAAAATGGTAAATCTTTAAAAAAAAGACTTTTTAACAGAGAAGTTCAACTTTTATCCAAGTAGCTAAAAAGACAAATTTTTAATAAAATAGTGGAATTTATCAAAGAAAAAACGCATTTTCAACAAAATAGTTGAATTCTCGACCAAAAAGATAAATTTTTAAACAAGAAGATTAATTTTATGCCAAAAAGACGAATTTTCAACAAAATAGTTACATTTTCAACCAATGAAATTTAATTTGAACTAAAATTATGAATTTTCAACAAAATAATTGAATCCTCAACCAAAAAAGATTTAAATTTTTGCTAAACAGTTTTTCTTTGAATAAAAAAAGATGAAATTTCTACCAAAAGTGAAGAATTTTTTAACAAAAAAGACTGTTCAACCAAAAAAAAATTTTCAAGTCCAGAAAGAACAAAAATTTTAGGCAAATTATAATTTAAAGAAAAAAATAATTTATAATGCAGAATAAAATTTTCGAATAACTAATTTATTTTTTAAGTTTCTTTTTTTTTCATCTAGGACTTTTTGACGCTTGAAAAAATTTAAAAATATTTGATACATTTTCGGAAATCTTCTAAAGTTTTAAAATATTTTTAATCTCTAATTGTCTTCTGAAAATGTTCCGGATTCGTTTTTCACAATTTTGGAAATCTGTTTTAATGTTTTAAAATCTTTTTAAATATTCTCTTAAAATTAATTTTTCAAAATAGAAAGAAAATTTTAAACAAATTATAATTTGAAGGGAAAAATAATTTTTAATACAAAATAAAAATTTCTAATTAACATTTATTTTGTAAGTTTCTTTGTTTCTTTGCTTCATTTGCTTTAAAGTTATATAAATATAGTTTTTCTAGTTTTCACTAAAAAATTCGAAAAGGTTTTTGAACATTTCAGATATTTCGAAACAGTATCTAGAAAATTTCTAAGAATTTTTTTTATTTTACAGGATTTTAACAAATTTTAGGAAATATTTGAGTTTGAAAGATGTTTAGGACTTTTTGAAGCTTGGAAAAAATTGAGCAATAGTTTATAAATTTTTCAAAGTTTTAAAATATTTTTAATCTCTTCAAATGACTCGAATTATTCCTAAAAATGTCTTGAAATCTTCCGGATTCGTTTTTGATATTTTAGGAAACTTATCATGTTTCAAAATCTTTAAATATTCTCTTAAAATTAATTTTGAGAAATAATCACTTTAAATATTCCCAGGAATATTAAGATTCTTCTTATTTATCTTGAAACTTTGAAAAAAATTGTATTTTGAAATCTTGAAAAATCAACATTTTATTTGATGTTTTTTGAAATCTTTTGAAATTTAAATTTTTTTTCGAAAATGTTTAAAAAACTTTTAAATACATCCTAAAATGGTTCAAATTTCTCCTAAATGTTTGAAAACTTTTTGCAAAGTTTGCAATTTTCGGAAATCTTTTGGAATGTTTTAAAATCTTTTTAAATATTGTTTTAAAATAAATGTTGTAAAGTAAAAAAATTTTCTAGAAATCTGGAGAAAATGTGCATTCACTTCAAACTTAAAAAATATATTAAAAAGCTTTCAAGTTTTTTGTTCCAAATCTTCAAAAATTTACATTTTAAAAAAATTTGTTGAAATTATTTTAAGCTTAAAATTATTTTGGTATCCTTTCAAAATTTCGGAAATGTTTTGTAATGTTTTAAAATTTTGTTAAATATTCTCTTCAAATTAATTGTTCAAGATAAAGAATCACTTTTAATATTCCCAGAAATCTTTAAAAAATTTATATTATCTTGAATCTTCTTAAAATTCTTAAAAAGCTTGTAAGTTTTTTGTTCCAAATCTTCAAAAATCTACACTTATTTCAAATTTGTTTGAAAGCAGTTTAAGTTTAAAATTATTTTTTTATGTTTTAAAAACTTCGGAAATATTTTGTGATGTTTTAAACTTTAGTTTAAATATATTCTTCAGATTAATTTTTCAAGATAAATTTTAATATTATATTCAATTTTAATATTTTTAATATGGAGAATTATTTAAAATTTTTACAGAAATTAAAAAAAAATTGTATTCTCTTGAAACCTTTTTAAATTATTAAAAAGCTTATTAGTTTTTTGTACCAAATCTTCAAAAATATAGATTTCAAAAAAATGTGTTGAAATCATTTTTAAGTTTAAAATTATTTTTGTATCTTTTCAAAACTTCGGAAATGTTTTTTAATGCTTCAAAATTTCGTTAAATATTCTCTTCAAATTAATTATTGAAGATAAAAAAAATAAATAATTTTTTAAATGATTGGAATTTTTTCTAAAATTTTGTAATCTTGCAAAATTGAAAAATTTTGCTTCAAAATCTTTGACACTGCTAAAAAAAAGTGCCAATAGTGTCATGAGTCCGAGCCTTGGTATTGACGAAAAATATAATATATTTTCAATTTTATTGCAGATTTATAAAAACCTCGTCTGTAATCACACGTTATATGCGACTAATGTAGAACGTTCTTTTACGTATAATACTCATACGACTTGGGAGGACCTGGAAGCAAGAAAATTGTTGCGCCCAAGTTGCAGAACTTAGGCATTATTCTACTTATATTTTGTAAATAATATTGGACGTCAATTCTACGTGTATGTAAGTTATAATAGTGTCTATTTATATAGCTTTTTTTAATTAAAAACTTCTTTCGTCTGTCATTAAAGCCATAGAAGATTAAAGGATTAAAATTATTACTCCATAGTGGCATAATGTGTAGTCATAATAAGAAAATTTTGATAGCCTCATATCTTTTTTTATTTCTTGTGATTGTAGAATTCTACATTTGTTGATTTTAATACGTATTTAAAATTAGAGATTAAATTCCAAGGGGGAAACAACTCTGGAATACATAAAATTAAGGTGGCTTACTCTGCCTAAACTAGGCTTACGCAAATTTCCATTCAAAAAGAATTAATTTTTAACAAAATTCTTGATTTTTCAACAAAATATATGATCTTTTAACCAGATAGTTGAATTCTCAACCAAATAGTTACCAAATACATGCATTTTCAACTAAAAAAGATATATTTAAAAAAAAACCGAATTTTCAACCAAAAAGGTGAGTTTTCAACTAAAATGATACTTTTTAACAGAGAAGTTCAACTTTTAACCAATTAAAAAAAATTAATTTTTAACGAAGCTCTTCCACTTCCAAACAAGTTTTTGGATTTTCAAATAAAAAAAATTAATTTTCTACCAAAAAAGATGAATTTTCAAGAGAGTACATGAATTTTAAACAAAAAAAGTTAATTGCCAAACAAATAGTTGAATTTTCTTTTAAAGTAGTTGAACTTTAACCCAAAAATACGATTTTTGAACAAAAGAGTTGAGTTTTCAACCAAAACAACAAGTTCTTAACAAAATTTTCGAATTTCCTACAAAGTAGATTAATTTTTCACCAAATAGTTGAATTTTCAATGATAAAGATTTTTTTCTACTAGAAAAGACGAATTTTCAATAAAATACATGAATTTTCAACTGAAAAAGCTAAATTTTCAACCAACAATGGAATATTTACATTTTCGATTGAAATATAGTTACATTTTCAACCAGAGAAAATTTTCAATTAAAATAATGCATCATTTTCAACCAAGAATGGAATAGTTACATTTTCAATTAAAAGAATTTATTTTTTACCAAAAACAAATTAATTTTGAACAAAATTGTTAAACTTTGAACCAGGAAGATGAATTTTTAACTAAAATCATGAATCTTCAACTGAAATAGTTTAATTTTTAGTTTAAAAATAAATTTTCAATTAAAAAACAAGAATTTTTCCACAAAATAGTTACATTTTCACACAAAAAGATTCATTTTCTACCAAAAGAGGCTTTAAACAAAAGTACATGAATTTTCACCCAAAAAGTTTATTTTTCAACTAAAAAAGATTAATTTACTATTAAAAATAGAATCGTTCATTTTCAATTAAACACATTATTTTTCAAACAAAAAAAGAAACGAATTTTCAACAAAAATAGGAAAATTTTTACTTTTAATCTACCGAAAAAGACGAATTTTCAACAAAATACATGGATTTTGGACTAAAGAAGATAAATTTTGAATCAAAAATGGAATAGTTACATTTTCGATTGAAATATAGCTACGTTTTGAACCTGAGATGAATTTTCAACTAAAAATCGAATGGTTTTAAATTCAGTTAAAAAATTTATTTAAAAAAAAAAAATAATAATTTTCAAGAAAATAGTTGAATTTCTAACCAAACCATTTTTAACTCAAATCTAGCATCTTCAAACAGAAAAATGAATGTTTTGCAAAGTAGTTAAACTTTCAACCAAGTATTTGATTTTTCAACTAAAAATGGAATCGGTAAATTTTCAGTATTTTTCAAACAAAAACTGAAGTTTCAACAATATAGTTAATTTTTCTACCAAAATAGTTGAATGCTCAACCCAAAAAGATGAATTTAAAAAAAAGTTGAATTTTCAACCAAAAGAATGAGTTTTTAACAAAATTGTTATTTTCCTATAAAGTAGATTCATTTCTAACAAAATAGTTGAATTTCTAACGAGAACGATTAATTTTCTACCAAAAAGGAGAAGTTTTAAACAAAAGTACATGAATTTTCTACCAAAAAGTTAATTTTTACAACTAAAATTGATAAATTTACAATTACGAATGGAATCGTTCAATTTTCAGTTAAACAAATTATTTTCAAATCAAACAAATCATTTTCAACTAAAATTAACAAGAAAAATGAATTTTTAACATTTTTTTTAACAAACTTTCAACTAAGTACTTACATTTTCAACTAAAAATGGAATCCTTAAATTTTCAAGTAAAAATTGAATCGTTGAATTTTCAGTTAAAAATATTAATTTCCAAAAAAAGGAATTTTCAACAGTATAGTTAAATTTTCTAACAAAATAATGGAATTTTCAACAAAAAAAGATAATTAAAAAAAAAAGAATTTTCAACTAAAGAATGAGTTTTTAACAAAATTGTTGAATTTCCTACAAAGTAGGTTAATTTGTCACGAAATAGTTGAATTTTCAACGACAAAGATTAATTTTCTACCATAAAAAGAAACGAATTTTCAAGAAAATACATGGATTTGCAACTAAAAAAGATCAATTTTCAACCAAAAATGGAATATTTACATTTTCCATTGAAATATAGTTACATTTTCAACCAGAGGCGAATTTTCAACTTTATTTTATTTTTTTTATTTTATTTTGCAATGAGGTTCAATAAAACACCATGAAATTAAATTGTACGTCAATAACTTTTATTTGTACAAGGCTTCGCATGTATACCTTCTCACGATTCCGAATAAATAATTGTGCAACTGTAAAGATTTTCATGCATTTTGTAAAGAAACGTGTTTGACGTGACGTTTTCTTCAAAAAATTGTCAAAATCTGAAATTTCTAACGAAAATAGTTTACATAATTAATAAATGTTTGAAATTTGAAAAGCATAATATAAAGAAGTCATCGTAAATATAATCTTATTAATTATGTAAAAAATTCAACCTATTTGTTAAAAAATATCTTAATTCTGATTTTTTAAATGAAATTTGTTTAACTAATTAATAATTATTTAAAATGTTAAAAGGAATGTATGAAAGCCTTAGAGCATATTCCTTTTAAAATATCCAAACCCTGAATGTTCATGAAAATTGTTTGAATGATTAATAATTTATTTAAATTTCCAAAGCAACATATAAATGAGTCGCCAGAAAGACATTGTTAGTGTAAACCATAAAGAAAATGTGTTTATCCTCGAAAAATACCAAAAATCTGAATATGTTAATGAAGATTGTTTAAATAATTAATAATTATTGTAAATGTGCAAATTAATGTTTTAAATTCTTATTGTAAATACATACTTTCTTGCTTCCGGAAACAAATTTATTCTGTTCCTTTTAAAATAGCCACACTCTGAATATTTGTATTAAAATTGTTTACATGAATAATAATTATTATAAATTTTCAAATTTTCGTAGTAAATAGTTAGGGAAAATACATTCTTAGTTTAATCCGTAAGGAAATGTAGCCTATTAGTTTAAAAACAACTAAACTCTCAATTTGTTTATGAAAATTGTTAAAATAATTAATATTTTAAAATTCACAAAATATAACAGAAAAAATTCATCTTCAATATATTTGCAGTCAATTCTTCAAAAAAATGTATCCTATTCGTTGAAAAACAGCCAAACTCTCCTGTAACCTATTTCATTTATAATGTCTTCATTTCATCTGTATTTTAGTTATCTTTCTCTTTATTTGTTGTTTTCTGAATTTTTCTGTAACAAAAATATGAAGGACGAATTAATTATTATTATTTACATTAATATAAAATTTTAAAATAATAATTTTTATTAATTACTTCGGACTTCCATTAACTGATCTTCCGACATAGTTTCTTCACTTATAAGAGTGACTGTCTTCGTGTTTTCGATTGTCATGTGTAATCCTCTTTCATGAAATAAAAAAAAAATTTATTTAAAAATAATAATGAAATTATTTTAAATTTTGTATAATGTTATTTTTTTATGTACTTTTAATTAATTACAATTTTCATTATAAATATTAAAGTTTAAATTTTTGTATCACAAATTAAAATCTTTTTTTAAAATTATTTTTAATGACAGTAATTAATAGTGAAAATAAATTTGAATTATTTTCGTTAATATCTAAGAATTACTTATAGTTACGAATAAATTAAAATGAATATATAATTCACAAACCTTTTTTTGTAATAGTTCCAATTACTTCTACTTTTTGTCCTGGATTGTACTTGATGTCGTTAGCGAAATTTGCAATGTGCACTTGCAATTTGTAATTACCATCAGTGATTGCACTGCAACCATAAGAATCGATATGTTTACCTCTATTGTTGATTATTTCCGTCGACTCAAAAGTTGTCCTTATTTAACCTTGAATTCCAGAAAATAAAATTTTTAATATGAAATATTTTTTAATAACAAAAAATTAAATTGTATTAATTAAATTTTGTTTTAAATCATAATAATAATACACATATTTATTTTTTATTTTTATAAAGAATGTTCGCTTTTCTTATAACTTTTTTTATTATTATTATTACAATTCATTATTATATAAAAATAAAAAATAGATGTTGTAATACAAATAATTTTAACTTTATATTTTAAGAATATTATGCATTAATATAATAATTAATATAAAAATTTCTCTTACGGAATGGTAATTTTTGTTCTACCTTCAAACAATTGTAACTCATATTCTACAATACTCATATTGGTCAATATTGTTTAATAAATATAACATTTTTATTATTAAAATATTATAATAATTTAATATTACATTCTCATTCTAATGAGAAGGTATTGGTTTTATGTAAAATTTGACATAGTCGGTTTTCATCAAATCTCCACGTTTTGAGACCCCCTGAGCTAGAAAAAACGATTTTTACGAAGGTGTCTGTCTGTCTGTAGTCTGTCTGTCTGTCTGTCTGTCTGTCTGTCTGTCTGTCTGTCTGTCTGTCTGTCTGTCTGTAGCCACGATAACTTTCGAAAAAATGATCAGATTTGATTGAGCTTTGGTACACTTTTTTATGGCCGAAAAATAGGAAACGAGTTCGTTAACCAGCTATTTTGGATGAAAATCCAAAAAGTGAGCACATTTTGAAAATTTTTGAGACCACTTTTTTGGAAGATTTGAAAATGCTATGTACGGTTATTAGTAGTACGCAAAATGACGAACAAAATATTCTTATGACTTTTCGTGATAAAAAAAAAATTACTGGAGTTATAGCATTTTCAAAATTCCAAAAAACAAACGAAAATGAACATTTTAAGCCGAAAAACGCACGATATGAAAAAAAGTCAAGAGGAGAAAAACGTTGATTCCTGAACACCCTATAATATTTTCATAACAACTTTTTGAATTTTTTGAAAAATAAAAAATTCAAATTTTGATCGCACAAAAAATTAATGAAAAATCAAAAAAGCCATTTTGCTGTCAAACTATGCAAGATACCAGAAAAGATCATTTCACCAAAATTGTGCACCTAAAAAAGATCTACAAATTTCTTATCATTCACTTTTTGATATGACGCGTAGTTTTTGTTTTATTTGTAAAAAACAGCATTGAAAATAGAAAAATCAACTTTGTAGACGAATAACACGAGCTACGAAAAAAATGACATAAACAACATTTATTTATTCAAGGAGGAGGTACAAATTTGTTGTGAATCATGTTTCCTTAGGATGCGTGGTTTTTGTTTTATTCGTGAAAATAACATTGACAGTAAAAAAAATCAAATTTTTGAAAAAACAATGCAAGGTACGAAAACATATAAATGAACAAAAATTGTGCATTCAAAAAAGACTTACACACCCGTAATCAATTTTTGTGGTAAGAATATATTCAAAATGAAAAAATTAACTTTTTTGATAAACGGCACAAGCTAAAATAAAATGTTAACTAATAAAATTTGTCGCCTGAATTATATCATTACTTTTCATTTTAAATCAAATACAAATTTAGTAATTTGTATATGAAGAACATATAATACGAAGCACAAAGTGCGCGCTCAGTGTATTTACCAAATCGCACGCCGTAAGTGCGCTCAAACTTTTTTGTTTCTATCATACGGTTCAAATGATTTTCAAATCAAATATCGAGCGCGAAGCGCGAGTGTCTGGATGAGAATGTGTTCCTTAAGGTCGATAGAACCTTGAGTAAATAAAGTTCCTTTTCAGTCTAAAATAAAAATAAATTTAACAATCACTTAATATGTAGAGGTTTTGATAATTTTATAATATTTGCAAACAAACTTTTTCTTTTCATCGAAGTCGAACACGAAGTGCAAAAATCTAGAGGAGCCTAGCGTAAAGCGCGATGCAAATATGCCCGAGCGCGTAGCGCGAGGTGAACACATAATCGAGCGCGAAGCGCGAGATAAATATATGATCGAGCGCGAAGCGCGAGATCCAACAGTCGCGCGCCCTAGGCGCGCTCAAACTTGCGAGCGAAGCGAGCCGCGCGCGAAGCGCGCCATGAGAATGTGCCCGCGAAGCGGGCAGATTTTTTGAATTATTTTTCATGTTTTCATTTACTTACGTCATTGACCTCAAGGTTATATGTATATGGTTATTGTATTAATAAATTAATACATTTCTATATTAAATAATTTTTTTTTTATTAATTTAATTTGTTTACTTACACAGTCCTGCCATATATTGCTACCTCTTTTATGGCATCGTTTAATAGGTAACGTACAGTCATTTTCTTTTTAATCTTCTTATTAATTGAGAATTATAAATAATGTACCTTGAAAATAAAAAATAAATTTCAATATTTTCAGTTATGTTATTAATATTGTTTTAATATTCTAAAACATCTAAATGTTTAAAAATTGTATTTCAAACTTTATAAGATTTTTTTCTAATTTTTAAAATAATTTTTAATCTTTTCGAAATTCATAAAATTTGCAATAAAATTTAAATGTGACGTTTTAATTTTTTACAGTTATATAAGCATGGACACTTGAATCTGGGACATGTTGTATATACATACAATATAATTGATAATATTTGTAAGTTTATTATAAATTATTTTAAAACTCTAAAAAAATTTTCGTTAAATATTCCCATTAAATTAAATTTTTGATGTTTATATTCAAACATTCCAAAATATCACAAAGCTTATAAATTTAAATTTTATTTCTGAATGCTTAAAAATCTGTTTTCTTACATTATTTCTCATGTTTATGAATATTAACTTATTTACAAAATATGTTGACATATTTTAAATAAAATTTAAAATAATTTTAAGATATCCTAAAATGTTTAATAAATTCTTTTTAAAAAACGATATATATCATAAAGTGAAAAATAATAATAAATTATAATCGATAAATATGAAAATGTCCTATGAAAGTAATATAAATATTTTTTCAGTTCAATGTATAATAGCTGAATTTAAAGTGAAAGCACTGAAATAATAATTTTTTTAAATAATTAAATGTAAAATAAGTAATAATTTTTTTCCAAACAGTCATTAATGTACACGCAATATACCTATAATTTTTGAACAAATTTCAAAAAAAAAAATCACTTTGAAGTTATTTGAAAAATTTTAATAATTTATAAAATTTCAATCTAGCGTTTATTTTATTTTATTTAATAAGACCTTAAATTACATTACAATTCAAAAAATCATTAATTTATATTCACAGTTTATCAACTAAAAATTATATTTAATTTATTTTATTTAAAAACAGTGCACGGGCAGAGCCCTTTATTACAAATCAACTTATAAACTAAATTGAAAAGCAAACTTAAATCTAGATCAGCTGGACGAGCATAATGGCCGCGATTAGCGGTTGAATTGCGCAACAAATGGTTGAAATCAGTCGAAGTAGTGTCGAAAAAATCAATATTATTGTTGAACTTTTTATTTATATCATTCGCTTCTTGACATATCCTAGACATTCATCCAATTTGAAATATCGTAAATGAAACGAAAAAAGTTTTTAAGATTTCCTGAATGTTTTATTAAATCCTATAGATTTATTTCAACGAAATAATTCAATTTTCAACTAAAAAAGATAAATTTTCAACCAAAAATAGAATAGTTACATTTTCAATTAAAATAATTCATTTTTTACAAAAAAATGAATTTTTACTAAATAGTTGAATTTTGAACCATTTCGATGAATTTTCAACTAAAATGATGAATCTTCAACTGAAATAGTAAAATTTTTGGTTTAAAAATAAATTTTCAATTAGAAAACAATAATGTTTCAACAAAATAGTTGCATTTTCACACAAAAAGATTCATTTTCTACCAAAAAGGTAAATTTTAAACAAAATTCATGAATTTTAAATAAAATAATTGAATTTTCAACCAAAAATGGAATAGTTAATCTTCAATTAAAAGAAAGATAAACTTACAATTAAAAATCAAACAAAAAAAATCGAATTTTAAAATAAAACAAGAATCCAACGATAAAATGTGGACAACCACAAAAAATGCTCATATGCAATTCCTAAAAACAAAAAATTTTTTTTCTTTAGACAGAAATAAAAAAAAAAAAGAAAGAAAAATGAGAAAGCAACCAACCAAATCTTTCTTTCCTCTGTTTTATTTTTGTCCAAAGAAACAAATTTTTTTTTGTCCAAATTTTATCGTTGGATTCTTGTTTTATTTTCCGGAATTCTATACATTAAGATAAATTTTCACTAAAAATCGAATGATTTAAAATTTTCAGTTAAAAAAATATTTTTAAACCAAAAAAAAAGAATTTTCAAGAAAATAGTTAAATTTTCAACCAAACGATTTTCAAGTAAAATCAAGCACATTCAATCAGAAAAATAAATTTTTAGCAAAATAGTTGAATTGTCAACCAATGGTCGAATTTAAAAAGAAAAGACGAATTCTCAACAAAATACATGAATTTTCAACTAAAGAAGATAAATTTTTAACCATAAATGGAATAATTATATTTTCGATTAAAATATAATTAAATTTTCAACCAGAGATGATTTTTTTAACTAAAATTATACATCTTCAAGCAAAAAATGAATTTTTAACAAAGTAGTGTAACTTTCAACCAAGAAGATTTATTTTCGACCCTAAAAGCAAATTTGAAATACGTTTAGGAAGTAATCAATGAAGTTTCAAATCGAAAAAGTTTTAATTTTTTTTTTTGTATGAAACTTCACAAATTTTAAAGAAAATAAATGGATTTTCAACCAGAAAGTTTTAACAAAGTAGTTTAATTTTCTACCAAGTAATTTTCAACAAAAAAACGAATTTTCAACAATATAGTTAATTTTTCTATTAAAATAGTTGAATTTTCAACCCACAGAGACAAATTCAAAAAAAAAGGTGAATTTTCAATCAAAATATTGAGTTTTTAACAAAATTGTTAAATTTCTTACAAAGTAGATTAATTTGTCGCCAAATAGTTGAATTTTCAACTAAAAAAGATAAATTTTCAACCAAAAATTTATTAGTTACATTTTTGATTGAAATATGGTTATATTTTCAACCAGAGATGAATTTTCAACTAAAATAATGCATCTCTAAGTAAAAAATAAATTTTTCACAAAGTAGTTTAACTTTAAACCAAGAAGATTCATTTTCTACCAAAAACGGCAAATTTTAAACAAAATACATGAATTTTCAACCAACTAATTGAATTTTTAACTAAAAAAGATAAATTTTCAACCAAAAAGATGAATTTTCAAGCAATAAAATGAACTTTTGACCAAAAAAGACGAATTTTCAAAAAAATTACTAAAAATGGCATCGTTAAATTTTCAGTCAAAAATGCCAGAGTTGTTCCCCCCCCCCCCCATAAATTCAGAGTAAACTAAAGTCTTCCTTATTTATTAATAACCTTCAACTTTGTACACAGTGAAATTAAAAATTCTGTAGGTAAATTATAATCTCGTTCACATTCTAATCTGGAATCTTCCAGCTTTTGTAATGTATTTCACTCCTTTAAACGGCTTATACTTTTCTCCATACATATCCAGTCTATTGACTTTCAGTCCAGATACAGCTAATTGATTGATGGTAAAATGCACCTGGAATATTAACAAGTATATTATTAAAAAGAACAATCCAAATTTTTTTTATATAAATAACTTAAGACAGTTTTGCTCACGTTAATTGCGGGATTAGATTCGGAAACTGTCGGCGAATTTTGTATGGTAATCTGTAAAAGAAAGGCAGTCGATAAAAATTGAATAAAAGTTTTATCACGACCTGGAATTAGATTTATTTTTTCATTATTAAAAACTTTTTCCTTACCGATCCTCTGAGATTAGGTAATTTGGAAACATCTATTCTTCCGATATCCCAAACCAGTACTTTGCTGACGGGATCAAAGGAATATTTTCCTTGGTTTGGCACTAAACTGCAGTTCAACACAATTTTTGGCATTGGAATTTCCAAACTTACGTTTTCCACCTGAAAATATCACAATTGATGAATTTCATATAACAGGGATCACAGTCTGTCCCCTTTTTGCAATCCTCTTTTTTCTCCCTTAAATTAAAAAAAAACAACTAAAAGCGAGAACTTTGACCCAATTTTCCCCCTTTTTTTCACAAGGTTTTGATTCATTTTTTAAGTATCATAAACTGAAATTCAAGACATTAGAAAACTTTAACTTTAAGTTAGAAAACGCTTTGAAAGAAATTGTTTTTGATATCAATTTTAAATATTTCCTGAACGAACTTTTCACCAAAGCGAGGAATTTCCAACTAAAATTGTGAATCTTCAACCAAAAAAAATGAATTTTTAACAAAATACCTAGTTCAACTTTAATCAAGTAGGTAGTTAAATTTGTAATCAAAAAGATGAATTCTCAATGAAAAATCTAATAGTTGATATTTAAAGCAAAAAATATTTTATTTTTAATCAAAAACAATAAAAAAAAGATACCATAATAATTGTTGAATTTTCAAGTCGAAACGAGACATATCTTCTACAAAAAAGTTCTTTTTCAACAACAAAATAATAAATTTTCAACTAAATATTTAAATTTTTAACCAAAGAACTAAATCTTCAACCAAGCAAGATTTTTTAGTCAAGAAAGAAAAAAATTCAACCAAATTGTTCAATTTCCAAGTCAAAAAGACGAATTTTGAACAAAACAGTTAAATTTTTAACCCGAAAATATTAATTTTTAACCAAATTGTTAAATTTTCAAGTCAAAAAGAGACGAATTTTCTACAAAACAGTTGAATATTCAAC
>CAKNYM010051843.1:106009-144952 GCA_932195095.1 Andricus curvator | reverse complement strand
TTGAATTTTTAACCAACAAAAAACAGTTGAATTTTCAACAGAAAGATGAATTCTCAATCAAAACGCCGAATTTTCAAACAAGAAGATCAATTTTCTACCAAAAATCACGAATTTTCAACAAAATATATGAATTTTCAAATAAATGTTTGACTAATTGAATTTTCAAACAAAATCATTAATTTTCTACCAAAAAGACGAATTTTCAAATAAAAAATATACATTTTTAACCAAATAGTTAAATTTTCAATTTAAAAAAGATACATTTTCAATCACATAGTTAAATTTGCAATCAAAGTGATGATTTTTAAACTTGAATGATGAATCTTTAACTGGAATAGTTGAATTTTAAACCAAAAGATAAATTTTCAATCAAGAAGATTAATTTTCTACCAAAAAAACAAACAAATTTTGTAGAAAATTTTCAAGTAAAAATATGAATTTTCAATTAAATTAATGGAATATTTATGTGGATTGCTTGAATTATCTCTTAAAAAAATAAATTTGTAACAAAGCAAAAAATAAATAAATTTCTAACAAAATAGTTAAATTTTTAGTTTAAAAATTTAAAAAAAAAAACGAATTTTTAACAAAGTAGTTCAATTTTCAACCAAAGAAATGAATTTTCAACCAAAAAAGATTAATTCTCAACGAAAAATATAACAGTTTATATTTCAACCAATAGATTTTAATTTTAAATAAATAAAAGTTGAATTCAACTAATAAAGACGAATTTTCCATATGAGTTGAATTTTCAACTAAGAAAGATTTTTCAGTCAAGGGAGAAAAAAAATGTCCACCAAAATATTGAATTTCAAAGCAAAAAGAGGAATTTTTAACCAAGAGGATTAATTTTCTACCAAAAAAGACGAATTCTGAACAAAATAGTTGAATCCACTAATATCAAATTACCTTGACAAACGAAAAAATATTGTTAATCAATTTTATATTACAGTTCCAACAAAATTTAGACACGCTCTCGAAAAAATTTCCTGGTTTTAAAAAAAAATCCCTAACTTAAAAAAAAATTCCCTGAAATTTCCAGGTTTTTCCAACACAAATTTAAAAACCTATTTTTTCTTTAAGGATATACAAATTCGAGGACCATGAGCAAAATTCAAGGATTTTTCCAGGTTTTCAAGGATTTCCAGGACGCTAGACACCCTAATAAAATGAATAATTATTTTACGTACTTTGATTTTCCTGTAACTGTGTTTGCGATTGTACGTAAGATATTTGGGGGTTTTATCAACTCTTTGAGAATATTAGACTCTGTAGCCAATGGAAATCCATTATCTAACATTTCATCCAATAATTCATACACAACTACATTGTTTTCCTTGATGATAGTTTCTGTACATTCGTTAAAATAATCTTCAAAAGTATCCACTACTCTGTGTAGAAATTCTATTACAAATAGAGGAGGAACTGCAAATATAAAATATGTTGGCAATTATATTTGGTAACATTTTTAGAAATTAAAACTGGTTAAACGAGGCCTGGCGGCGCCAAGCCCTCACACGAATTTTTTTTCCAGTTATGGACCATCCATAAACTACGTTACAAATTTTTGGCTTTTTTGGGCCCCCCCCCCCCCCCCAAAAGTAACGTAGCCGTTGCCTAAAGACGGATTTTACGTTTATAAAGTCTTTTGAATAATATGAATGTAGATAACATGTTGAATTCAATACGAAACACTTTAAATTCCGAAGATTTCGAGCCCAAATATATTGCATTTTCAACAAAATAGTTGAATTTTCAACCAAAAAAGGTTTTCTACCCAAAGAGATGAATTTTCAACACAAAAACACGAATTTTCAATAAAAAATTAATTTTCAAACAAACAGTTGCATTAAAAACCAAATAGATGAAGTTTCCATAAAAGAGACGAGTTTTCCAAAAACATAATTAAAGATTTAACCAAATAGTAAAATTTTCAATAAAAAAAGGATGAATTTATAACACAAATTAGTTCAATTTTCTAAAAAAATGATGACTTTAACAAAATAGTTCAATTTTCCAAAAATAATTAGATTTTTAACTGAATAGTTGACTTTTTAATCAAATAGTTGAATTTCTAGCATACAAAGACGCATTTTTAATGAAATGGTCGAATTTCCAAACAAAAAATATTAAAATTCAATCAAAATAGTTAAATTTTCAAGCCAAAAAGATGAATTTTTAACAAAATAGTTGAATACTCTACCAAATAGGTGAATTTTCAACTAAAAAGGATATTTTTTGAACCAAGAATGGAATCGTCAAATTTTTAGTTAGAGAAATTAATATTCAAGAAAAAAAAGGAATTCTTTTCAACAAATTAAATTAAACCAGAAAAGACGAATTTTGAACCAATTAATTTTTAACAAAAAAAAAAGAATTTTCTACAGAAAAGTTAAATTTTTAACCAAATAGTTTAATGTTCTACCAAATTATTGACCTTTCAAGCCAAAAATTTGACTTTTCTGAAAAAAGCTGAAGTTTTAACAAAATAAAATATAAACTTTCAATTGAAATGATGCATCAGCAAAAAAAATTAATTAAAAAAACTAGTTTAACTTTAAACCTAGTAGTTTATTTTTTAACCAAAAAAGAAGAATTCTCAATGAACATTTATGGTAATAGTTGATATTTCAACCAAAACAGATTTTCATTTAAAATCAAAAACAATTTAATTCAATCAAAAAAATCGAATCTGAAGAAAAAAACGGGTGAACCCTCAACCAAAACGGATTAATTTACAATAAAATAGTTGCATTTTATGAGAAAAAATGATGAATTTTCAATGAAAAAAATTCATTTTACACCAAAAATACGTATTTTCAGCAAAATACATAAATTTTCAACCAAATAGTTGAATTTTCAACTATAAAATATTAATTTTTAAATAAGAAGATCTTTTTAACCGAAAATGGAATAGATACTTTTTTATTTAAAAAAGAATTCTCAGAAAAAAAATTTCAACAAAATAGATAAATTTTCAAATAAAATGATAAATTTTCAACCAAAACAAAGTAGTTCAACTTTCAACCAAGTAGTTGAATTTTCAAGCAAAAAAGATGAATACTCGCAGAAAAATGTACTAGTTAATATTTTAATCAAAAAATACGAATATTAAAAAAATAGTTGAAATTTCAACGAAAACAGATTAATCATTTTCAACCAAACAGTTGCATTTTTAACCAAAATGATTGCTTTTCTACCGCAAAAGATGAATTTTCAATCCAAAAAAGTCAATTTTTAACAGTTTTTAACAAAACAGTTGAATATTTGATCAAACAGATAAATTTTGAAACAAAAAAGATTAAAATTACACCAAAAACAATTCAGTTATTAAGACAAAATGACGAATTTTGTAGAAGTTGAATTTTCAACCCGTAAAGTTGAATTTTCACGAAAAAAGTTCATTTTCAATTAAGGAAGATGACTTTTCTACCACGAAAGGTGAATTTTCAACAAAAGAGTAAAGATTTTAAGCTAAAAAGTCGAATGTTTTAGAAAACAGTGGATTTTTAAATCAGAAAAGATCAATTTTTAACAAAAAAGATAATTTTCAACCAAGAAAAATGCATTTTTACCAAGATAGTTGAATTCTCAACCAAAAAATTGAATTTTAAAAAAACAAGAATAATTTTCTACACAAAAAGAATTTCCAATCCAAATTTTAATAAATTTGCAATCCAAAAGGGCGAATTTTTAACAGTTCTTAACATAACAGTTGAATTTCCAACCAAACAGGTAAATTTGAGGAAAAAGATTTGAATTACACCAAAAACAGTTCAATTTTTAAGTCAAAAAGACGAATTTTTTAGAAGTTGAATTTTCAACCCGAAATGTTGAATTTTCATGAAAAAAGTTCCTTTTCAATTAAGAAAGATGACTTTTCTACCATAAAAGATGAATTTTCAACAAAAGAGTAAAGATTTTAAGCTAAAAAGTCTAATGTTTTAGAAAACAGTGGACTTTTAAATCGGAAAAGATCAATTTTTAACAAAAAAGATAATTTCCAATCAAGAAAGTAGTAGTTGAATTTACTTTAAATTAATGTAATATAAAAATTCAACTACCAAGTAGTTTAATTTTTAACTTATTCAATATAAAGTTTCAAGAAAAATGTAATAGTTAAATTTTCAGATAAAAATTTTGATACAAAAATAACTTTGAACAGAAATAACAAATTGTCAAGAAAATTGTTAAATTTTGAATTAAAAAATGAATTTTCGACCAAGAAGATTAATGTTCTACCAAAAAGACGAATTTTGAACAAAATACATGAATTTTCAACAAAATTTTTTAATTTTAAAGCCACAAAGAAGAATTATCTACAAAAAAGTTAAATTTTCAACCCAAAAATATGATTTTGCAACCAAAATGTTTAATTTTCAACTAAATAGTTCAATTTTCTACAAAACAGTATAATTTTTAACACCAAAGTTAATTCAAAAGCAAATAGTTGAATTGTCAATTATAATTATGAATCCTTTGTAAAAAAATTAATTTTTTTACAAAGCAGTTTAACTTTAAGTCAATTAATTGACTTTTCAACCAAAAAAGATTAATTTTCAACAAAGCATCTAACAGTTGATATTTCAACCAAGCAATTGCATTTTTAACCAAGAAAGACGAATTTTTAACAAAATACATGAATTTTCAACAAAATTATTTAATTTTAAAGCCAAAAAGACGAATTGTCTGAAAAAAAAATTAATTTCCAACTCAAAAATATGATTTTTCAACCAAAAAGTTTAATTTTCTACTAGATTGTTGAATTTACGAACCAAGAAGAAGAATTTTCTACAAAACAGTAGAATTTTTAACATAAAGTTCATTTAAAAGCAAATAGTTGAATTGTCAACTATAATTATGAATCCTTAATAAAAAATTAATTTTTTTACAAAGCAGTTTAACTTTAAGTTAATGAATTGACTTTTCAACAAAAAAATATGAATTCTCAATGAAGCATATACCAGTTGAAATTTCAACCAAGCAATTGCATTTTTAACCAAGAAAGACGAATTTTTAACAAAATACATGAATTTTCAACAAAATTATTTAATTTTAAAGCCAAAAAGACGAATTGTCTGAAAAAAATTAATTTCCAACCCAAAAATATGATTTTTCAACCAAAAAGTTTAATTTTCTACCAGATTGTTGAACTTTCAAGCCAAAAAGATGAATTTTCTATAAAACAGGAGAATTTTTAACAAAAAGTTCATTTGAAATCAAATAGTTGAATTTTCAACTATAATTATGAATCCTTAAAAAAAAGTAATTTTTTTAAGTTCCAAATGTTATCCAAGTTAGTGGCGTTCCCCCCCCCCCCCCCTATCCCGAATCCACAAACTGGTAACGTAGTTTATAAAAAGTACTGCCAGGCCACTTTTTCTTTTAGAACTAAAACACTGGAAATTAACTTGATATTTGAAAATAAGAGACATAAAATATTTACCTTCTGTCATACAAACTGCAACAAAGAACATATTGCAACGATAAATACTGATCAAATAGTGATGAGGTGTTGCTATTACAGGAGGAGTGTCTTCGGGTGACAAAACTCTTCGCTGTTGATCAAAAAAGTAGTCGCATAATGAGCGTGCGACTGCGCTTTTCCAATGTTTTTCCATGAAAACATCTCTGCAAATGAGAAAAGATTTAGAATTTGTCTTGTAATAGTAGGTATACCTTCTATTATCCAATAGGAAATGCAAATAGTCATTATAGAAAATTATTATAAGGAAATCAGTATAGAAATAAATAATGTTACAGTATTTAAAGAATTGATGCAAAAAATAGAGAAAATGCAAACGAATGATTTACTTATTTATTTAACGTAGGATTTCAAATTTTACAGGATTCCAAAAAGGAAGAAGTATTGAAGTATTTATTCTTTCTTTGGTGCTACATTTCAGTTTTACACCTTCACTCGCCCTTTTTCCTTCATTAACAATATGAACACTTACAAACTAGTTTAATTACAACTATTTACATAATGACTTAACCTAAATCACATTTAGCCTGTATCACTAATTTTTAACATTTAATATATCCTCTATCTTGCCCAAATTTAAACACAAGTCTTCGTCCACTTCCTTCTGTAAATCTGCCAGTAACTCCTTCCTCCAGTCCTTCTGTCTATTCTTTTCTCTCCAACTTCTCCACCATTCTTTTCCCGGTGTTTTTAACTTTTTCATTACTTCTTCACACTCGATTACATGTTGTAATGTTTCCTCTTCGACCTTGCAAGCCCTGCAATTGTTGTCTTTAAAGCCTTTCTTTCCTTCCTTTACGGCATTTCCACACCTCCATCGAGCCCATACTTGCTTCTGTCTCACCTTTAGTTTTTCCCTTTGCCAATATGTCTCCATCTCTGTATTCTTCTTAATCTCTTTATAATAGCTGCAGAAACTGGATTGGTCGATTTTTTCCCAATCTTTCTGTATGTCTTGGGCTTCTGCTATCATTTCCAGCTCAACTAGTCTTTCCGCAATTTTTTCTACTGGTTTTCCTTCTCCTATCATTTTAATTATTTGTCCGTCTCCCATATTTTTCATTGCTTCCTCCAACGACCTCCCCCAGCTAGTTGGATTGCCATTCCTAATATTCCTTATTTCCTCCTTTATACACTTTCTTGACCATCTATCCTCCTCCATAGAGAGTACCTTTATTATAAAAGCGCCAGCCCTTCTTCTTGCCTCTATTTCCACACTCCTTCGCCCTGCTTCCATCTTCCATATGTAATCAGGTGTGTTCTTTCCTAGTCCCATGCTCGATTTCACATATCTGCTCTGTACCTTCTCTATCGCTTCTTTTCTTTTCCATCCCCAAATTTCTACCCCATACACTGCCGCCGTTTTTACCGTTGAGTCCATAAAAAATAATTTTCTCTTTAAGTTTGTTATCGCAGCTCTATTTGTTTCGCTCCATACCTTATTAATTAATCGCTGCGTTTTTCCTGATGCCTTCTTAACATGTGTATTGTATTGATTTGTAGTTGTAAACCAAAATCCAAGATAATTAAACTCCCTTACTACTTCTAACTCACTGTTTTTATATTTCCAGCTTTCCTTTTTCTTTTTCCCTCCATTCCTAAACACCATAATCTTTGTTTTCTCTACATTTACCTCCATCCCGTTCTTCTCCGTCCATCTTTCTACATTCTCAATCATTTTATCTAGTTCCTCCTTACTTTCCGCTACTATCACCGCATCATCTGCATAGAGCAATGCATAGATTTTTATATTTGAACCTGGACTAAGAACCGTGCCTCCATCTCCTTTTCTTCTTAGTTCTGTTTCTAAGTCGTTAATATAGATATTGAATAAGATGGGGCTGAGCGGGCACCCCTGTCTCATACCCTTTTTTGTTGTGAATTTTTCAGTCTTTTCCTCTCCTACTATTACTTCATTCCACGTCTCTTTGTAAATTTCTTTGATCATTTCTAGGAACCTTCCATTTATCCCCATCCTTTCCATTTTCGTCCACAGCCTTTTCCTATCCACCATATCAAACGCCTTTTTAAAATCAACAAATACTGCATACAACTTGCCTCTCTTTCTTCTCAGTCTGTTTCCTATTATTGTATTCAAGACAAAGATCTGCTCTATGGTGCTTCTTCCTTTTCTAAACTCTGCTTGAGCTTCCGTTAATTTCTTTTCTCTCTCCAGCTTTTCGCTCAACCTTCCTGCCATTATCGATGCCAATATTTTGTAACCTATATCCAACAATGAAATTCCTCTGTAGTTACCTGTCAAATTCTCATCCCCTTTTTTGTGAATAGTATAGATCGATGCCGTACGCCATCGTTTTATTAATCGCTTCTTCTGCCATATGTCCTTGATCAATTGTATAAGTTCTTCCATTCCTTCTTTAGACATGCCCATCAAAAATTCTGCTACAATCCCATCCTCTCCTGCAGCCTTACCTTTTTTTAACTTCCTTATCCTTGTAAGTATTTCTTCTTGCTCTAGAGGTTTGTTTAAATCATCCTCTTCTAATACTTCTTCACTTCTCTCTTCTTTTTCTTCGCTCTCTTTCTCTTCATTATCATTCAATTCTTTCTTCTTTCTCTCATCCTCAAACCTCAAATCGTCAACTCTCTTCTTTCCCTTCTTCTCATCAGCCTCTTCTATAAATTCCTCAGCTCCCTCAGTGGTGCTAACAGACCGCGACTTTTTGAACTGCGCAGGCGTCGCGTAAAGAAGGAGTGACGAAGAGAACCTTAGTATTCTTCCTTACTCCACCCTTGCGCGACGCCTGCGCAGTTCAAAAAGTCGCGGTCCATTAGCACCACTGAGCTCCCTCCAGTAATGACATAAAATGTTCTAGCCATACTTCTTTCTTAATTGTGTTACCCACCATACTCCTTTTCTTTCTATACCAACTCATGGCCTTCCACCATTCTGTAATATTTCTACTCTCTGCTACCTGCTTCTGCTTTTTATCCAGCCAATCCTTGATCAATTTTTCCCTCAGTTCTGCTAGTTCCTTTCTACTGCTCATGTACGCTTTCTTGTTATTCCAATCACTGTTTCCTCTAAATCTGTGTAGCAGCTTAAATGTTTCTCTTCTTTTCAACTTGTATTCGCCGTTATCCCACGTTTCCTCCCGCCTATTTTTTCCTCCTCCCTTAGTTGTCATACCAGTCCTCCTTGCTGCTTCTTCAATTGTCTCTATTATGTTTCTCCATCTTGTCTCAGGATCTGGATTCTCTTCTGTATCTCTTTCCTTCCAACATTCAAGCCATTCTTTACGGAATTCTTCCTCTTTTTCCTCTTTCCACTTTAGTCTTCTTACTTTCTTTCTTTCCCTTTCTGATTTTCTTTCTGTTTTGCCCCATTTCACTCGATATATTACTGGTAAATGATCTGATCCTTCCTGAGCTGCAATCCGGAGTCCCCTAAACCATTCTGGTTTGTCTATTCCTTCCTCCATTTTGACCATGACTAAATCCAATACACCACCTAGTCCTTTCCCGTGCCCAATACACGTTACCTTTCCTTCCCTATCTTCTTCCGTTCTACCGTTCATAATTAACATCGCTCTTGCCTCGCACCAATTTAGTAAAAGTTTACCCTCAGACCGTATTTCTTTGTCTTCTGAATTTCTTATACAAAAATCCATTTCTTCGTCCAAGCCGCATTCCGCCACTCCCTGGCTTGTTCCTATTTTTGCGTTCAGATCCCCCGCCAGTATTAATCTTGCTGTGTGTCCTTCTAGGCTATCCACTTTTTGATCCAGCTTCTTCAAAAATAATTTTATATTATTAGGTTTGTTATTATAGCCCGTGATCAACACGTAATTATCCTCACTGTCCTTCTTTTTTATTTGTAACTGTAATCCGTACTCCCATTCCGTCAGATTCCAACTAGCCTCTATCCTTTTCTTAACACCAATCAGGTGCCCTCCACTTGCTCTGCCTTTAGTATGTTTCCTGACTGCTGCCTTGCCGAACCATTCAAATTTCTTATCTAACGTTTTTATACATCTTTCCATTCTTTTCCCTTCCAAAAAAGTTTCTTGGAAAACAACAATGTCCACACTCTCCCACAATTTCCAATT
This sequence comes from Andricus curvator, assembly GCA_932195095.1. Classification (NCBI taxonomy): domain Eukaryota; kingdom Metazoa; phylum Arthropoda; class Insecta; order Hymenoptera; family Cynipidae; genus Andricus; species Andricus curvator. The sequence goes on along the minus strand of CAKNYM010051843.1, from coordinate 135,397 downwards.
TTTCTTCACGTTTGCCATACCCTGAACATTCCATTGCATCAATACCAATTCACTATCTGCCAGTACTTCCTCTTCCATTGTCACGAAAAAAATTTCTTTCCTCCCTTTCATTCTTAAGTTTCAATTCTCCTTCCAGCTCATCCCATTCTAGACATACATCATCTACCCAGAGTCTCTGATACCCCATTCTGGCCCTCTTCCCTTTAAACCTCCATGCTTCCGCTTCTTTTTCTAGCCATGTTTGTACCTCTTCTTGTCTCTCTGTTAGATCATCCAAAATCCATACTCCCCAGCCTAAGTCTCTTAAACTTATCTTTTCTTTCATTAACTTTAATTTGGATTTCCACTCCTCAAATTCAACTTTCAGTCCTCCCTCAATTCTTTCCAGTTTGTTCACCCTAGCTTTTATTTGCAATATGTTCCACAACCATCCTTCCAATTCTTCCTTCTTTTCTCTTGTTACGAGTGTCAGCCCTTTAATTATGACAGTCTTTTTCTTTGCCCTTCTTAACTGTACCTCTTCATCCCATTCCTCTCTACTTAGCCTTTTAGGTGGTGGCTTTGCCAAACTCGTCCCCCCGTCACCCCGCCCGCATCAGCAACCTCCAACCCTCCTGCCACCGAACCGGCAGCATGTGCTAGAGTCATTGCCTCCGCCGACAGGGGCCTCTCCATCTCGCCGTATTGTCCCCCCCCCCCCCTTCCTGACGCTGTTCTAATAATTTATTTAATTTAATAATTTCCATCCTACCTCTTTCAACTTCTCTTTTTAGCTGTTCTACTTCCGCTTCCTTTTCTGCCTCCCCCTTCCTTTTCTTTTCACATTCTCCACATCTATCATGTCTACAAGTATACTCTTTCCTCAACATTTCTTCTAATTCTGCCATTCTTCTATCCCATTTTTCTTCCTCTTTTTTTTCCCAACCGTTTTTCCACTCCAAAAATAAACCAATAACATCCTCTGATTGTACACTTTGTATACCCCCCTCCTCCTTTGATATTCTCTTTTTTATTGGAGTCCTCGTCAATTCCCCTTTTGCTGAAAATGCTTCTTTTTCATTATTATCCATTACCCTCTCCACCTGGCCTCCCTCTTGAGCATCTGTATTTAAGTTGCCTATTTCTTTCTCCCTCTTACTATTCGGATCTTTTAACCAATAATTTTCCAGTGTTCTTACCTTATTATTCTCTTTACATTTTGAATTTCCCTCCCCGTCTGTCACTTTTCGCGGTCTACCTCTTCCTTTTTTACCGACCTCAACTTGCTGCGCCATCTCTTGTTCCTCCCCATCACTGGCCACCATCTCACTGGTCGTCATATCCGTTTCGCAATCCTTCGTTCCTGCCATTCCTGCCTCCTTCATGTTCAACCCAACCTCAACCGTCCAAAAAAATTGCACACTTTCCACGTTATCTCACCTCTCTCATCCAGTTCTAATATTCCAAATTATCACAATACACTAGCCCTTTCGACACGCACTCAGCCTATCTCCAATTTCCACCTTTTTTTACTCAAAAACCGGCTTCTACCGCACCTCACACACAACACGTTTGCCCTGACTCACTTCCACCGGAAGTCTCCCCAAAAAGGAAGAATTTGTTGTCTAAATAGACGAAAGATCAACAAAACAGTTGCATTTTTAACGGAATACTGGAATTTTCTAAAATAAATTTTCAACCTAATACTCGAATTTTGAAATAAAAAAGTTTAAACTTCAACCAAAAACAGTTGCATTTTCAACGAAATAATTGAATTTTTTAGAAGACAGGTTAATTCTTAACAAAAAAGGTGAATTTAAATCCAAAAGAAAGAATTTTTCTTTCCAATAGACGAATCATTAACAAAATAGTTGAATTTTCAACCAAGAAGGATGAGTTTTTAACAAAATACTGGAATTATCCACAAAATAGTTGAATTTTCAACAGAATATTGGAATTTTCAACTACAAAAATTAATTTTCGACCAAATTGTCGAATTTTGAAACAAAAAATATTAAAGTACAACCAAAAATAGTTGAATTTTTAACACGAAAAGTTGAATTTTTAACAAAAAGATGAATTCTAAACGAAAAATTAAGTAGTTGATATTTCAAAACAAAAAAGCAATAAATTTTCAACAAAATAGTAAATTGTCAACCATAGTTGAATTTACAACAAGAGAAATTAAACTTTCAACAAAATAGCTGAATTTTCTACCAAAAGACAAATTTTTAACAAAATACATACATTTCAAATAAATAGTTGAATTTTTAACTAAAAAAGAGAAATTTTCAATAAAAAATTTCAACAAAATAGTTGAATTTTCAACCAGAGATAAAAAATAATTTAAAAAAAGATTTTTATTAATAATTTAATATTAATTTTTAATTTTTTTTTCAACTAAAATAGTGAATCTACAACCAAGCAAATTAATTTTTAACAAAGGAGGTCAACTTTTAACCAAAATAACGAATTTTCAACAAAATAATTTAATTTTCAACTAAAGAGGTGAATTTTCTATTAAAATGATGAATCTTAAATTTCAACAAAATAGTTGAATTTTCAAACAGAGATAAAAAATAATTTAAAAAAAGATTTTTATTCATAATTTAATATTAATATTAATGTTATTATTTTTTTTCTATTAAAATAGTGAATCTACAACCAAGAAAATTAATTTTGAACAAAGGAGGTCAACTTTTAACCAAAATAACGAATTTTCAACCAAATAATTTAATTTTCAACTAAAGAGGTGAATTTTCTGTTAAAATGGTGAATTAAAAAAAAAAGAATATTTAATTTAACAAATTGTGTGATTTTCAAACCAAAAGAAAGAAATTTTTCTAAAACAGTTGCATTTTCAACCCAAAATATGAATTTTCAACCAAACTCTTGCACTTTTAACTAAAAAAGTGGAAATTTCAACCAAAAAAATTAGTTTTCTACCAATAAAGACGAACTTTTAACTAATAAAGATCAATTTTCAACAAAAAATGAAAATGATCCATTTTCAGGTAAAAAATTAATTTTAATTAAAAAAAACGAGTTTTCAACAAAATAGTCCAATTTTCAACCGAAGAGATGAATCTTCAAACAAAAAATAAATGTTTAACAAAGTGGTTAAAAAAAAAAACAAATTTTCAACAAAAAAGGTTAATTTTTAACGAAAAAAGATTTTTTAATAAAGTGGCTCAAAGTTCATCGAAATAATAAAATTTAATTTTCTACCAAAAAATAAGAATTCTCAACGAATAATGTAATAGTAGATATTTCAAACAAAAAAGGATGACTTTTTAATAAAATGGTTGAATTTGCAACCAAATAATAAAATTCTTAACTAAAAATATAATGTATAGAATTCCTGAAAATAAAACCAAGAATCCAACGAACAAATTTGGAACCACCACAAAATGCTCCTATTACAATTCCTAAAAACAAAACAAAAATTTGTTTCTTTGCACAAAAATAAAAAAAGAGGGAAGCAAAAATCCTTTTCTTATTTTTCTCTCCTCTTTTCTATTTTTGTCCAAAGAAACAAATTTTTGTTTGTTTTTAGGAATTGCAATAGGAGCATTTTAAAGTGTTTGTCCAAATTTAATCGTTGGATTCTTGTTTTATTTTCAGGAATTCTATACATTAACTTGAGTATTGGGCGTTAAATAAGATTTTGAATTTGATTTATATCTAATTTAAAATTCTTAAATTTAAAAAATATAATCTTTAGGAGGAAAGAACTGAAAAAAGAAATAACAATACAAGGCAAATAAATTACTAACAAGACTGACCAATTTTACAATTTCCCTGACCATTAATATTCAAATACCGCAGAATCTTAATCTTCTAACATTTTCAACATAGAATCTTTTATATAAGGAATAAAACAATTTCAAATTAAAATTAAAAAATCTCAAATTTATGATCCTTGACAGTTATTCAAAGTGTTATTTAATTTAAAATTTCAACAAAGTCTAATCAATAAAAGCTCATTATACGCGGAATTGAACTTACTTTGAATAATTATACTGACAGCAAAGAATTATTAGATTTGAAATTTTTAACGAAATTGCTTTTAAAGTTGACAAAAATCGGGAATAAATGAGAAACTTTAAAATATTTTCGACTGTAGCTTCGTGCTTTTCACCGCGATAAAATGAACAATCTATTGTTAAAAAGCCAACTGTTACAGCTTTAAAATTAAAATGGCTTTTCTTGAAATATCAACTATTTAGTCGAAAGATGAACTACTTTGTTAAAAATTAATTTTTTTAGTTGAAGATTCATCATTTTAGTTAAAAATTCATTTCTTTGGTCGAAAATTTAACTATTGTGATGAAATTTTTTTTTTCGTTGAAAATTTATGTCCTTGTTGAAAATTCATCTTTTTGGTAGAAACTTAATCTTTTTGGTCAAAAATGCAACAGTTTTGTTTGAAAACTAATCAGTTTGGTTGAAAGCTAAACTGTGTTTGTACTTTAAAATAAAAATATTTTTTAGTTGAAATATTAACTATTACATTTTCTGTTGAAAATTCAATTTTAAGGTTGAAAATTTGTTTTTTGTTTGTTAAAAATTAATTTTTTAAGTGGAATTTTAACAATTTCGTTGAAAATTCAACTGTTCGGTTAAAAATTAACTTTTTTGTTGAAAATCATATTTCTGTGTTGAAAATTCAACTGTTTTGTAGAGAAGTCGTCTTGTTGGGAGAAAATTTAACTGTTTTGTAGAACATTCATTTTTACATTCTCATTCTAATGAGAAGGTATTGGTTTTATGTAAAATTTGACATAGTCGGTTTTCATCAAATCTCCACGTTTTGAGACCCCCTGAGCCAGAAAAAACGGTTTTTACGAAGGTGTCTGTCTGTCTGTAGTCTGTAGTCTGTCTGTCTGTCTGTAGCCACGATAACTTTCGAAAAAATGATCAGATTTGATTGAGCTTTGGCACACTTTTTTATGGCCGAAAAATAGAGAACGAGTTCGTTAACCAGCTATTTTCGATGAAAATCCAAAAAGTGAGCACATTTTGAAAATTTTTGAGACCACTTTTTTGGAAGATTTGAAAATTCTATGTACGGTTATTAGTAGTACGCAAAATGACGAACAAAATATTCTTATGACTTTTCGTGATAAAAAAAAAATTACTGGAGTTATAGCATTTTCAAAATTCCAAAAAACAAACGAAAATGAACATTTTAAGCCGAAAAACGCACGATATGAAAAAAAGTCAAGAGGAGAAAAATGTTGATTCCTGAACACCCTATAATATTTTCATAACAACTTTTTGAATTTTTTGAAAAATAAAAAATTCAAATTTTGATCGCACAAAAAATTAATGAAAAATCAAAAAAGCCATTTTGCTGTACAACTATGCAAGATACCAGAAAAGATTATCTTACCAAAATTGTGCACCTAAAAAAGATCAACAAACTTCTTATCATTCACTTTTTGATATGACGCGTAGTTTTTGTTTTATTCGTAAAAAACAGCATTGAAAATAGAAAAATCAAATTTTCAGACGAATATTACCAGCTACGAAAAAATGACCGAAACAAAATTTGTTCATCCAAGGAAGAGGTACAAATTTATTGTGACTCATGTTTCGATAGGATGCGTGGTTTTTGTTTTATTCGTGAAAATAACATTAACAGTAAAAAAAATCAAATTTTTGAAAAAACAATGCAAGGTACGAAAACATATAAATGAACAAAAATTGTGCATTCAAAAAAGACTTACACACCCGTAATCAATTTTTGTGGTAAGAATATATTCAAAATGAAAAAATTAACTTTTTTGATAAACGGCACAAGCTAAAATAAAATGTTAACTAATAAAATTTGTCGCCTGAATTATATCATTACTTTTCATTTGAAATCAAATACAAATTTAGTAATTTGTATATGAAGAACATATAATACGAAGCACAAAGTGCGCGCTCAGTGTATTTAGCAAATCGCACGCCGTAAGTGCGCTCAAACTTTTTTGTTTCTATCATACGGTTCAAATGATTTTCAAATCAAATATCGAGCGCGAAGCGCGAGTGTCTGGATGAGAATGTGTTCCTTAAGGTCGATAGAACCTTGAGTAAATAAAGTTCCTTTTCAGTCTAAAATAAAAATAAATTTAACAATCACTTAATATGTAGAGGTTTTGATAATTTTATAATATTTGCAAACAAACTTTTTCTTTTCATCGAAGTCGAACACGAAGTTCGAAAATCTAGAGGAGCCTAGCGTAAAGCGAGATGCAAATACGCCCGAGCGCGTAGCGCGAGGTGAATACATGATCGAGCGCGAAGCGCGAGATAAATATATGATCGAGCGCGAAGCGCGAGATCCAACAGTCGCGCGCCCTAGGCGCGCTCAAACTTGCGAGCGAAGCGAGCCGCGCGCGAAGCGCGCCATGAGAATGTGCCCGCGAAGCGGGCAGATTTTTTTGGTTGAAAATGAATTTTTTGTAATAAAAAATTAACTTTTGCATTTCTGGATAAAAAATGATATTTTTCAGTTTAAAACGTCAACTATTTGGTGGAAAATTTATGTAATTTATTGAAAATTCATATTTTTTAATTATTATTCTTGGTTGAAGATTCAATTAGTCGGTTAAAAATTTATTTATTTTGTTGAAAATTCTTTTTTTTTGTAGAAAATTGAACTATTTGGGGAAAAATTCAACTGTTTTGTAGAACATTTACTTTCTTTTTTGTTGAAAATTAATTTTTTTGTAATAAAATCAAAACTATTTCTTTTTTGTTAAAAATTGATTTTCTGGGTTGAAGATTCATCTATTAGGTTAAGAATTTATTTATTTAGTTGAAAATTCGCCTTTTTGGTAAAAAATCCAACCGTTTTGTAGAACATTTGTTTGTTTTTTTTTGTTGAAAATTAATTTTTTGTAATAAAAATTGAACTATTTTTATTGAAGCATTTTTGGTTAAAAACTGATCTTTCTTAATTAAAAATTTGAACTATTAAGTGAAAAATTAATGTAATTTATTGCAAATTCGTCTTTTTTTAGAAGAAACTTAATCTTCTTGATTGAAGATTCATTTATACGGTTAAAAAATTATTTATTTTTTTGGAAATTCGTCTTTTTGGTAGAAAATTAAACTGTTCTGTAGAACATTCACATTTTTTAGTTGAAAATTAAGTTTTTTATAATATATATATATTAAATTAATTTTTAATCACAATGATGGATTTTCAACCGAAAATATAAATTTTTAACCAAATTTTCAACTAAATAGTTTTTTTCAGCCAAAGAAATAAATTCTTAACAAAAAATTGAATAGTCAAATTTTCTACAAAATAGATAATTTTTTAACGAAAAAGATTACATTTCTATCAAAAAAGGTAAATTTTCCACAAACAATGGAATAGTTCAAGTGAATTTTTAACTAAGACGATGAATCTTCAACTACAAAAATTTAATTTTTAACTAAATACATAAATTTTCAACTAAGAAGATAAATTTTCTACCAAAAATAAAATAGTTAAATTTTCAGTTAGTAAAATAAATTTTCAAACCAAAAAAAGAAACGAATTTTTAACAAAATAGTTCAATTTTCAAATAAATATTCAACTCAAAATAGAATAGTCAAATTTTCAGTAAAAAAATTAATTTTCAATAAAATTAAAATAAATTTTCAATGAAATAGTATAATTTTCAGCCAAGAATATTGAATTTTTATCAAAAAAGATAAATTTTCAGTTAAAGAATTAATTCTAAAAAAAAAACTAATTTTCAACCAAAAAGGTGAATTTTCTAACAAAATAGATGAATTTTTAACAAAGTATATGAATGTTCAACCAAATATTTGAATTTTTAAAGGAATTTCAAACCAAAAAGATGAATTAGTCACCAAGAAGATTAAATGTTCTTCCAAAATATTCGAATTTTCAATAAAATACAGGAATTTTAAACCAAATATATGAATTTTCAACTTAAGAAGATAAATTTTGAACTAAACATGTACGAGTTAAATTTTAAGATAAAACCATTAATTTTCAACTAGAAAACATAATTTTTAACAAAATAATTAAATTTTGAAAAAAAAAGTTTTGCAACTAAAATGATCAATCATTAACCGAATAAATGATTTTTAAAGAAAGTAGTTCCACTTCCAACTAAGTAGTTGAATTTTCAACCAAAGAAGATAAATTCTCAACGAAAAACGTGATATTTAATATTTCAACCAAAAAGTATTTTAATTTTATACTAAAAATAGTTGAATTAAAAAAAAAAAGAAAGAATTTTAACAAAATAGTTTGAATCCTCGACCAAAACAGATTAATTTTCAACTAAAAATAGAATAGTTACATTTTCAGTTAAAAAAATTAATTTTCAATAAAATTAAAGTAAATTTTCAACGAAATAATATAATTTGCAACCAAGAAAATTAAATTTCTATCAACAGAGATAAATTATCGACAAAAAATAGAAGTTATATTTCCAGTTGAAAAAATTAATTCTAAATAAGAAAAATCTAATTTTCAACCAAAAAAATCATTTTTCACATTTTTAAACAATAAGATGAATTTTTAACAGAGTACATGAATTTTCAAACCAAATATTTGAATTTTTAAAGGAATTTCCAACCAAAAGGATGAATTAGTCACCAATAAGATAAAATATTCTCACACAAAATTCGAGTTTTCAATAAAATACAGGAATTTTAAACCAGATATTTGAATTTTCAACTTAAGAAGATAAATTTTGAACCAAACATGTACGAGTTAAATTTTCAGTTAAAACAATTACTTCTCATCTGGAAAAAATTATTGTTATCAAAATAATTAAATTTTGATCAAAAAATGGAGGTTTTAACTAAAATGATGAAATATCAACCAAATAAATGAATTTTTAACAAAGTAGTTCCACTTCCAACTAAGTAGTTGAATTTTCTACCAAAAAAGATTAATTCTAGACGAAAAACGTGATATATTATATTTCAATCAAAAAAAGGATTTTAATTTTATACCAAAAATAGTTGAATTCAATAAAAAAAGATGAGTTTTCAATAAAATAGTTTAAATCCTCAACCAAAACAGATTAATTTTCAACCAAATATTTGCAATTTTCAACCATAATAATAAAATTAAGTTAACAATAAATTCTTTAAATTCTCCTTATTGTTCTATAAATGCTCTGTTCGAGCTGAAATTAGGGTGACCAGATTTCTGTTTCACCAAACCGGGACACATATTTTCCGACCCCCCCCCCCCACACCAATAAATCGCAAAATGGAAAATTTCATGTCAGAAATGTTAATGGTTAATGGTTTATGTCAGAAATGGAACACAAAAGTTAGGGAGAGAAAACGAGGGTCTCTCAAAATATAATTACTTCCAATGGTTTAAAAAAGTGAGGGAGACCCGCAAAATCGATATGGCATTAAACCTCACGTCACTCCAATATCTTTTAAATTATTTTATTTATTATTGTCAATTATTCTAGAATCCTTGATCCAGTTTCGAATCTTATTTTCCCAAAATCTTTTTTGATTTGTTTTGACTTTTGTTGAAAATACAGGGCTCGGACTAATCGACATTTTTCCGTTTTTTTTCAGAAGTTCGCTGTACTTGGTTTCAATTGTTATCGCAATGATATATATAAAATTAGAATTCAAAGCTAAACAAAATTGTATTATTTTAATTTAGAACATTAAACATGGAATAATTTCTTATTAAAACTTTATTCTGAGAAAATTTTTAATTAATAGCGTTTAAAATTGAACTTAAAACTTAAATTCGAACTAATTATTAGCACCCAATAAGAAAATCCAACTATTTTTGGTTGAAAGTTTATTAGTTTTGGTTAAAAATTCATCTTTTTGGTTGAAAATTGGTCTTTTTTTGGTTCAAATTTGAACTGCTTTGTAAAAAATTCCTTTTTTTGGTTGCAGATTCATTATTTATGTTGAAAATTCATCTCATTGATTGGAAATTTGACTATTTCGTTGATAAATCTTTTTTGTTGTTGTTGTAAATCAATTAATTTTACTGAAAATTTAAATTTTCCACTTTAGATTGAAAATTTATCTTTTTTAGTTAAAAATTCAACTATTTGTTTGAAAATTGTTGTATTTTTTTCTCCTTCATTTGAAAATTCAACCCTTTGGTTGAAAATACAATTATTTTGTTCAAAAGTTATCTTTTTTGGTGAAAATTTCAACTTTTTTTTAACATTCGTTTTTTTTTTATGGAAAATTCTTCATTATGGATTGAAAATAATCTTTTGTATTGATATATTTTTGGGTTGAAAATTCAACTGTTTTATAGAAAATTCGTCTTTTTTGATAGAAAATTAATCATCTTGGTAGAAAGTTGATCTTTTGTATTAAAAATTCATTTCATTAGGTTGAAAATTCAACTATTTGATAAGAAATTAAACTATTTTGTTTGAAAATGTAATTATTTTGTTGAAAATTCTACTCTTTGGTCGAAAATTCAACTATTTGTTGAACATTCGTCTATTATGACAAAAAATTCGTCCTTGGGCACTTATTTTTGTTGAGGCTTAATCTCTTTTATTTGAAAAATCGACCATTTGGTTGAAAATTCAATTACTTTGTTCAAAAGTTATCTTTTTTGGTCGAAAATTCCATCTTTGGTAAGATTCTTTTTTTAGATAGAAAATTCGTCAGTATGGATTGAAAAGTAATCTTTTATATTCTCGCATTTTTGGGTTGAAAATTCAACTCTTTTATAGAAAATTCGTCTTTTTGGCTTGAAAATTCAACAACTTGGTAGGAAATTAAACTGTATGGTTGAAAATTAACATTTTTGTTGAAAAATGATACTTTTTTGGTTGAAAATTCAACTATTTTGGTTAAAAATTGATATTTTTAATTGAAAATTGACTTTTTCTAGTTGAAAATTCAGCTATTTGGTTGAAAATTCACGTTGAAAATTCGTATTTTTTGTAGAAAATAATCTTCTTGTTTAAAAATTAATCTATTTCAGTTGAGGATTCAACTATTTTGTTCAACATTCATATTTTCTGGTTGAAAATTCAAAGTTTGATAGAAAATTCGTTTTTTTGTCTTGAAAATTTAACAATTTGGTAGGAAATTAAACTATTTGTTGAAAATTCATATTTTTGGTCGAAAGTTCAACTATTTTGGTTGAAAATTGATATTTTTAATGATGAATTTTCAACATGAAAAATTCATGTATCAAACAAGAACATTCATGTATTTTGTTGAAAATTTGTCTTTTTGGTAGAAATCAGGGTGTCCAGCGATTCTTAGAAAGAAAATTCAAGGTCTTTTCCAGGTTTTCCAGGTCAAGAAATCAAGTTTTTCCAGGTCTACTTTTTTACATCAAATAATGAAATAACCGTTTTTTATACATGCAAAAAATGAGCCATTTCATTTTTTATTGGCCAACAGTTTCCAAAGAAAGCGTTTGAAATCTTTGTGAATTCGTTGAAATCTGTTAAAGTATTTAACATCTTTGTGAAATCTTTAAAAATCTTTTGGAATGTTAAAAAATCGTTGTAAAATGTTTGAAATTTTATGAAATTTGGTGTCTTTTATTGAAATTCATTAAATCTTTTGAAATCCTCATGAATTCTTTAGAATATTTGTGAAATCTTTCTGAAATCTTCTAAAAAAAATTGAAATCTGGTGTACTGTACCCTTTTTGAAATCTTCGAAATTCTTGTTTTTTTTTAAATCTTTAATACATTTTTTATTAAATCTTTGAAACATTTGTGAAATCTTTCTGAAATCTTTATATTCATTTAAAATCATTTGAAATATTTAAAATCTTTGTGAAATCTTTTGAAATCTTCTAAAAAATGTTGAAATCGTTTAAAATCTTCGAAAAGTTTTGAAATCTTTTGAAATCCTTATTAATTGTTTGAAATATTTGTGAAATATTTTTAAATCTTCTAAACAAATTTGAAATCGTTCAAAACCTTTCAAATTTTTTTTACATCTTTGAAATTTGGTGTACCGTACCCTTTTTGAAATCTTTGAAATTCTTGTATTCTTTTTTAATCTTTTATAAATTTTGTATAAAATCTTTGAAATATTTGTGAAATCTTTTGTATTCGTTTGAAATCATTGAAATATTTCAAATCCTTGTGAAATATTTTTAAATCATCTGAAAAATGTTGAAATCCTTTAAAAGCCTTGAAATATTTTCCAATCTACTGTACCCTTTCGAAATCTTTGAAATACTCGAAATCTGTTGAAATCTTCATGAATTCTTTGTAAAATTTTCTGAAATCTTTCTTATTCGTTGGAAATCATTGAAATATTTGAAATCTTTGTGTAATCTTTTGAAAACTTCAACAAAAATTGAAAACGTTTGAAATCTTTGAAATTCTTGTTTTGTTTAAAATCTTTATTAAATTTTTGAAATATTTGTGAAATCTTTTGTATTAATTTGAAATCATTAAAATATTTGAAATCTTTGTGAAATCTTCTAAAAAAATTTGAACTCGTTTCAAATCTTTGAAATGTTTCAAAATCTTTCTTAAATTTTTGTTTGTGAAACCTTTCGTATTCGTTGAAATCATTGAATTATTTCAAATCATATGGCCATGGCTCATTCTAATTCTGAAACTGAATTAACATCGAAATTTTCAACTAATAATTTTTATAATTTGTAAATTGAATATCACAAGAAAATGTATACATTAACATTCTGTATTAGCGCAGAAGAAATAAAAAACTTATAGAATTATCCACAATATTAAAGTCTGTTAATTGTAATCTATAAAAGAATTGGCACCAGTCTAGAAAAAGTGCCTTGCAATCTATTTATTCTGTAATGTATTTATTCTGTAATGCACAAAAATAAATTATATCTTGATAAATAAAAAACTTTTCAGTAGCAATATCTCTTCTAAACGAGAGTTTTCTTTCATAATAGACTAAAAGATTTTAATTAATCTTCACGTTTCAATAAAATAACTATTTAAAAAAAATTAATTCAAGGTTCTCGTGAAAAATTCAAGGAGGTTTCCAGGTTTTCAAGGAGAAATTAATATTCTTGGTTGAAATTTAATATTTTTTTGTTGAAGATTCAACTATTTAGTAGTAAATTCATGTTTTCAGTTTGAAAATTCAACCTTTTTGTAGAAAATTCTTCTTTTTGGCTTGATTATTCATCTATTTTCATTGAAAATTATCTTTTTTTTGTTGTTGAAAAGTCAACTTTTCAAGCTGATAATTTAACTATCTTTTAAAAAATTCGTCTTATTGGCTTTTTAATTTAACTATTTGGTTGAAGTTCAATTTTTTTTGCGTCAAAATTCGACCATTTGGTTGAAAGTTCTCAACTATTTGGTTGTAAATGCAACTATTTAATTGAAAATTATTATTTATATTTAAATTCAGCTATTTAATTAAAAATTAATGTTTCGGGTTTAAATGTCTGTTTTCTAATCCATTCAACTTTTTAACTTAAAAAATCAGTCCGAATTTAAAAGAAGAGTCTAAATGAGTTCTCTCTGCTTTAAAAATAAAATGAATTCATGAAAAATTGATTTAACAGTGGTTGCTCACGTCTTTTTTTTATATTTATGAAAAGCATATTAGTATAAAAGTCGTACGGTCGTGAATTCTGAACAGTAATTTGGAGGCGGTAACTACTATGTTGTGAATAACGGAAACTTGTTATTTCTCGCAAAAAAGGAACTGTAGGAAAATGTATTTTTTTAAGTTCGGTATTTCGTCAAAAGCCGGGACATTTTACTACAAACCGGGTCAGACCAGTCAAATAATTAAGTTAATAAATTAGTCAGTGGTCAACAATTAACTCACCCGGATGAATTAATGATGAAAAGACTGTTAATCATTTTCCAAACTAGCTGATTCCTTAGAGTAGACTATAACTAAAATCTTTGAGTATTTAACTGGTGTAATCCTAAAACTGGCTAATATTCTGAATATAATTCGGAAAAAGAAAGTTAAAACAGCTGTGACAGCGATAATGAAAACAATTGATAAACATGAAAAAAGTATCGACATAGATTGACAGCATCTCTGTTGGTAGTCAGCACAAAGATATTATAAACCTAGATGCGGCACCTCACTAGCGAACCTATAATAAGTTCCAAGAACTAAAAAAACGCCATTAGTTAAAAAGAGAGGGAGAAATCTCTGTCTCTTTTTAACCAATGGTATTTTGTTAGTTCTTGGAACTTATTATAGGTTCGCTAGTGAGGTGCCGCGTCTAGGTTTTAATATCTTTGGTCAGCATTGCAGGGAGTATGCCGCGGTGGTTTCCTTTCAGACATCAGTGAGAAACTCTCGTCCCTCCTGGGAGTTTTTATGGACCTTGTCGATGAATGCAACTATTAGCTAACTTCACTCTCCTTCTTTTCAGTTTCCAAGAACTCCAGCTTCCGAAAACGCTGCCCAGAGTTCTTCGGAGCAAAAATTAACATTATTTTTACAATTCACTGATATTAATGGAGATTTTCACACTACAGTATTAATTAAATTCAAAATATAAACCTTGAGAATTCGGTATCTCATCTGAAGCTTCAAAGTCTTACAAGGTAAGTTTCTAGGTTATAATTTTTGCTGAAAATTTTAAATTGTTTTTGATAAGCATATCAGAAAAAGTCTTGCAAGAATTTTAAATAAGCGAAGTAATGAGCTTGATTATAAAGTTTTTTTCAAGTTTATATTTGCGTAGAATATTAGTTTCCACTAAGCGAGCATTTTTTGAGACTGGGAAATGACAAAAAATATATAGTTTAACCGGGAATTTTTAAAACTTTTGAAAACTGTATCCCTGAACTTTAAATGTGACTTGATGTCACGTAGAGTTGTAAAATTTTGCTCAATATGAATTAAAAAAAAAATCTTTAACATTCCTACGATTCCAATTTGACTGAATACAATTTAATTTTAAACTTCAATTTTTAATACTTTATTTTTATGGATGATTGAAGTTATCAAGATCATAAATCAGGGTGTCTAGCGCCCTGAAAATCTTTGAAAACCTGGAAAAGTTCTTGAATTTTTATTGCCTTGAAGATAAAAATAGTTTAAACTTGTTCTCTGCCGAACCGTTTTTTCGTAGGTTCATGTGTATAATAATTCATAACGCCGCTATTTTTAATCTTATTTCCAATTTTTTGTTTTGTTAAAAAGTAGAATAACACACGTTTTTAACAATGAATTGCTCATTTTATTACGGTGGAAAATCACGAAGCTAAAATGGAAAATATTGAAAAGTTTCTCATTTATTCTCGATTTTATTCAACTTTAACAACAATAAATGACTTTTTTAAATCAATACTTTTTTGTGATTAATATATTGAAAGCGCGTTTATTGATAAAAAAATTAACTTTTTAAACTGAAGATTCAACTACTCGTGTAAAACTTGAACCACTTTGTTACACTTTTTTTTGAATGTTCATCTCTGGTTGAGAATTGAACTATTTTGTTGAAAATCCGTTTGTTTTAAATTTTCAATTAATTTTTTTACTCGAAAATGTAATTTTTTCATTTTTGGTTGAAAATTGATCTTTTTTAGTTGAAAATTCTGCTTTTTTGTTAAAAAATTAATCTTTTAGGTTGAAAATTCGTCATTTTATGTGGGAATTCAATTTCGTAGATTGAAAATTAAACTATTTGGTTAAAAAACAACTATTATGTTGAAAAAAAGTATTTTCTTGAGATTCATTGTTTTTGTATGAAATATCAACTATTATATTTTTTGTTGAAAATTCCACTATTTTGGTTGAAGTTTAATATTTATTGTTTCAAACTTCGACTATTTGGTTGAAAATTCATCTTTCTATAAGTCGAAAGTTACAGTATTGGGTTAAAAATTAAACTATTTTGTTGAAAACTGAAAAGATTTTGTTAAAAAAATCAAGCCTTTTTGTCAAAAACTCATCTCTTTGTTAAAAATTAACTTTTTTGTTGAAAATCCGTTTTTAAACATTTTTGATTAATTTTTTACCCAAAAATGTGATTTTTCCATTTTTTGTTGAAAATTGATCTTTTTTGTTGAAAATTCGCCTTTTTGGTAAAAAAATTGATCTTTTTGGTTGAAAATTCATCATTTTGTTTGGGAATTCAATTTCTTGGATTGAAAATTCATCTATTTGGTTAAAAAATCAACTATTATATTTATTGTTAAGAATTCATCTTTTTGTTGAAAATTCAATTTTTCGTGTTGAAAATTCGACTATTTTTGGTTGAAGTTTAATATTCATTGTTTCAAAGTTCGACTATTTGTTTGAAAATTCATCTTTCCGTAGGTCGAAAATAACAGTATTTGGTTAAAAATTAAACTATTTTGTTGAAAATTCAAATATTTTGTAAAAACATCAATCCTTTTTGTCAAAAAATGAACTTTTTGGTGGAAAATCTGCTTTTAAACATTGTTGATTAATTTTTTACCCGAAAATGTAATTTTCCCATTTTTGGTTGAAAATGTATATCTTTTGTTGAAAATTCAGCTTTTTTTTGGTAAAAAAATGAACTATTATGTTGAAAAAATTATTTTCTT
The DNA here is from genome assembly GCA_932195095.1 of Andricus curvator. Taxonomy (NCBI): domain Eukaryota; kingdom Metazoa; phylum Arthropoda; class Insecta; order Hymenoptera; family Cynipidae; genus Andricus; species Andricus curvator. The sequence continues at coordinate 118,934 of CAKNYM010051843.1, read as the reverse complement.
GAGATTCATTTTTTTTGTATGAAATATCAACTATTATATTTTTTGTTAAGAATTCATCTTTTTGTTGAAAATTCAGTTTTTCGTGTTGAAAATTCCACTATTTTGGTTGAAGTTTAATATTTATTGTTAAAAATTCGACCATTTTGTTGAAAATTTACTTTTTTTTAGTAAATGTTGAATTGAAAATTCATGTATTTTGTTAAAAAGACATGCTTTTTGGTCGGAAACTCAACTCTTTTGCTCAAAATTAACTTTTTTGTTGAAAATCCGCTTTTAAAAATTGTTATTTATTTTTTTACCCGAAAATGTAATTTTTCCATTTTTGGTTGAAAATTTATATTTTTTGTTGAAAATTCGTTTTTTTTTTTTGGTAAAAAATTGATCTTTCTGGTCTAAAATTCGTCATTTTGTTTGGGAATTCAATTTCGTAGATTGAAAATTCAACTATTTGGTTAAAAAACAACTATTCTGTTAAAAGAATTATTTTCTTGAGATTCATTTTTTGTGTGAAATAACAACTATTATATTTTTTGTTAAGAATTCATCTTTTTGTTGAAAATTCCACTATTTTTAGTTGAAGTTCAATATGTATTGTTTCAACATTCGACTATTTGGTTCAAAATTCATCTTCCTATAGGTCGAAAATTACAGTATTTGGCTAAAAGATTCACTATTTTGTTGAAAATCCGTTTTTTTTATTTTAAATTAATCTTTTACCCGAAAATGTAATTTTTCCATTTTTGGTTGAAAATTGATCTTTTTTAGTTAAAAATTCTGCTTTTTTTGGTAAAAAAAATAATCTTTTTGGTTGAAAATTCAACTATTTGGTTAAAAAAAAATATAATGTTGAAAAAAATATTTTATTGAGATTCATTTTTTTATGCAATATCATCTATTATATTTTTTGTTAAGAATTCATATTTTTGTTGAAAATTCAGTTGTTCGTGTTGAAAATTCCACTATTTTTGGTTGAAGTTTAATATTTATTGTTTCAAAATTCGACTATTTGGTTGAAAATTCATCTTTCTATAGGTCGAAGATTACAGTATTATGCTAAAAGTTAAACTATTTTTTTGAAAACTCAAATGTTTTGTTAAAAAATCGATCCTTTTTGTCAAAAAATCAACTTTTTGTTAAAAATTAAATTTTTGGTTGAAAATCTGGTTGAAACCATTTTTAATTAAATTTTTACCCGAAAATGTAATTTTTCCATTTTTGTTTTAAAATTTATCTCTTTTGTTGAAAATTCGGCTTTTTTGGTAAAAAATTAATCTTTTTGGTTCAAAATTCGTCATTTTGTTTCGGAATTCTATTTCGTGGATTGAAAATTCAACTATCTGGTTAAAAAATCAACTATTATATTTTTTGTTAAGAATTCATCTTTTTGTTGAAAAGTCAATTTTTTGTGTTGAAAATTCCACTATGTTTGGTTGAAGTTTATTATTTATTGTTACAAAATTCGACTATTTGGTTGAAAATTCATCTTTCTATAGGTCGAAAATTACAGTATTTGGTTAAAAATTAAACTATTTTGTTGAAAACTCAAATATTTTGTAAAAAAAATCAACCCTTTTTTTCCAAAACTCAACTCTTTTGTTAAAAATTAACTTTTTGGTTGAAAATCCGTTTTTAAACATTTTTGATTAATTTTTTACACAAAAATGTAATTTTTTCATTTTTCGTTGAAAATTTATCTTTTTACTTGAAAATTCTGCTTTTTTGGTAAAAAATTGATCTTTTTGGTTGAAAATTCTTCATTTTCTTTGGGAATTCAATTTCGTAGATTGAAAATTCAACTATTTTGTTAAAAAACAACTATTATGTTGAAAAAATTATTTTCTTGAGATTCATTTTTTTTTGTGAAATATCAACTATTATATTTTTTGTTAAGAATTAGTCTTTTTGTTGAAAATTCCACTATTTTTGGTTGAAGTTTAATATATATTGTTTCAAAATTCGACTATTTGGTTAAAAATTCATCTTTCCATAGGTAAAAAATTACAGTATTTGGCTAAAAGATTCACTATTTTGTTGAAAATCCGTTTTTTAAATTTTAAATTAATTTTTTACCCAAAAATGTAATTTTTTTATTTTTGGTTGAAAATTGATCTTTTTTAGTTGAAAACTCGGTTTTTTTGGTAAAAAATTTATCTTTTTGGTTGAACATTCAACTATTTGGTTAAAAAACAACTATTATGTTGAAAAAAATATTTTATTGAGATTCATTTTTTTTTTATGAAATATCATCTATTATATTTTTTGTTAAGAATTCATCTTTTTGTTGAAAATTCAGTTTTTCGTGTTGAAAATTCCACTATGTTTGATTGAAGTTTAATATTTATTTTTTCAAAATTCGACTATTTGGTTGAAAATTCGTCTTTCTATAGGTCGAAAATTACAGTATTTGGCTAAAAATTAAACCATTTTTTTGAAAACTCAAATGTTTCGTTAAAAAATCGAGCCTTTTTGTCAAAAACTCAACTCTTTTGTTAAAAATTAACTTTTTTGTTGAAAATCAGTTTAAAAAACTTTTTAATTAATTTTTTACCCGAAAATGTAATTTTTCCATTTTTGTTTGGAAATTTATCTCTTTTGTTGAAAATTCAGCTTTTTTGGTAAAAAAAATGATCTTTTTGGTTGATAATTCGTCATTTTATTTTGGAATTCTACATATTTCGTAGATTGAAAATTCAACTACTATTTGGTTAAAAATCAGCTATTATGTTGAAAAAATTATTTTATTGAGATTAATTTATTTTTGTAAAATATCAACTATTACATTTTTTGTTAAGAATTCATCTTTTTGTTGAAAATTCCACTATTGTTGGTTGAAGTTTAATATTTTTTGTTTCAATCAAAGTTAAACTATTTAGTTGAAATTTTTTTTTTTTTAGCTGAAAATTCATATTTTTTATGTAAAAATTCAACTCTTTATTTGAAAATTCATGTATTTCGTTAAAAAAGATGGTCTTTTTTTGGTAGAAAATTAATTTTCTTGGTTGAAAATTCGTCATTTTGTTTGAGTATTCATTTTCGTGGGTTGAAAATTCAACTATTTTGTTGAAAGTTTAATTATTTCGTTGAAAATTTAACTCTTCGGTTGAAAATTTTATTATTTTATTGAGATGTATTGGTTTTTTATCAAATATCAATGATTATCTTCTTGGGTACGAATTCATCTTTTTGTTAAAAACGCAAGTTTTCGTGTTGAAAATTCAACTATTTTTGGTTGAAATTTAATATTTTTTGTTTCAAATTTCGACTATTAGGTAGATAATTCATCTTTGCTGGTAGAAAATTCCAGTATTTGGTTAAAAATTAAACTATTTTGTTGAAAATTCAAGTATTTTATGAAAAAGTCGTCCTTTTTGGTCGAAATCTTAACTGTTTTTTTTAGCTTTCGCCTATCTGGGCAGAAAATTCATGCTTTTGGATTGAAATTCATTATTTTATCTTAAAAATTTAACTGTGTTGTAAAAAAATTCGTTTATTTGGTCAGAAAGTTATCTTTTTTGGTCGAAAAATGGACTGTTTTGTTGAAAATTCGGCATTTTTAATTGAAAATTCGTCTTGTATTGCAAAAAAGTCCATTTTTTATTGAAATAAATAAATTTTCAAATCATTTTTTTTTTAAGCGTTTTTTATAATATCATATTTTTCACTATCAGAACTGAGTACTGCTTTCAGCGAACGAGCTAAAATTTCATCTCAGTTTTCGCTGTGAGAATTCAGCTGCTAAATTAGCTAAAAATTCCGTAACTCAGTCAAATTTCAACCAATTATAATAAAAAAAAGCTCATTACACACGGAATCGCACTCATTTCGATTATATCAACAGCAAATGATTAATGGATTAAAAAAAATGTAATTAAATTGTTGTTAAAGATTTTAAAAATTGATGGACATTAAGGATTAACAAGTGAATAATAATAAAATTGATTTCACAGGACGATTCGGAATTAGTTCAAAAAATAATTTCCAGATTTCAACGTTAAGAATTAAACCGTTTCAATTGGAAAGTCTTAGTAGTTAAACAAATGTGAACGCCCGATTGAAAATTTATAAACTATTTTCAATTTTAAAATAACTTCAAAATAATATATTCATAATTATTATTCATTAATTATTTATTTTTATTTATTTATTATTATTATTAATTAATTATGATATTGAAATTTATTAAGTTTCAAATATTGTTTCAGTCTAAAATTGGAAAAATTGAAATTTTTAATTAAGAAAAAGATCTATTGCTTAATACTTAGAAATATTTAACTATTCATTTAAAATCAGTAATTAGTAAGTAAGAAAACTTTTAATTTTTAAGTAAAATTGTTGAATTTTGATGTATAAATAAATAACGAACACCTATAATTCGTAGAAAAAATTCGAGCAAGTTGAAGAGATATTTAGAAGTTCTGAAAATATTCAAAACTAATGTAAAATTTGAAATTATTTCAAATAATTTAAACAAAGTGTCTACGTATACAGACAAAATCCGACTATTCATATCGAAATTGCGGTGCAAACAGCCCACGATGTCATAATTTAAAACAAGATATAGTTTTTGGCAGATTTCGAACAATAATTTAGAAGTTTTGTAAGAACTGTGAAAGGGTTCAAAAGAATAAAAAACATTTTCTTAAGATTCCTAGAAAAATTGAGAATGATTTTTATATTTTGAAAAATTAATTTTAAGATAATATTTAAAAAGATTTCCAAAATTGTCAAAAATGAGTCTGGAAGATTTCAAGGAAATATTTTTTATTTTGCAGGATTTAAAAAAAAATTTAGGAAAAATTTAAATAATTTTAAAAAATGTTTAGAAGTTCTGAAAAAATTTCAAAAATAATTTAAAATTTGGAAAAATGAAAAAGAACATGTAGATTTTTCAAGATTCTGAACTAAAATTTTGAAGCTTTTTAAGGATTTTTAATCTATTTGAAATAAAAATAATTTAACTTCTAATTTGAGAAGTTTTCAGTTTATAAAAAAATGTAATCGCTCAATTTTTAATGTTTTGAGCTTAAAATTGCTTAAAATGATTTGCAGCTCAGTTTTTATTACTTCAAATAAAAAAATTTTTAGAATTAGAGTTCGAATTTTTAATCTCATTGACCGTGAAAAATGTTTGCGAACCGGGACAAATCGGCAAAACACCGGGAATTTTTTTCTTTGATTAAAGCGGCCACCCTGAATGAAGTAAAAAAGAGGGAGAAACAGGAAAGAGTCAACCAAAATATTTTATTCTAAAGTCTGCCTTCAGTTATTTTTAAAAATTAGTTACGATTAAGTATGAAAATATGTTCCTCCCGTTTATAAATAATTGTTAACAATGCTTATTTTCGAGCTTGAGATAACTGCAGTAGATCCTTAAATATTTTCTATTTTTGAAAGCCTTAAAATTAAACGTCTCGCAATATTCTTATTGAAAATTTACAAATGTTAATGTACTATTTTAGTATGTCTGAAAAACACGACCTTCCTTCTGACTCGGATGAGGATGACGAGGACTATATTCCTGAAGGACATGAAAGTGTTTCGGAAGTGGAATCCGACGGAGATGCAGAAAATTCACCAGATGATGATAACCAGGATTTAAAAAAAGATACGGATGTCAGTAAAAGGCGGAAGCGGTGTAAAAGCATGAAGAGCAAGGATGCCAAACGTAAAAAGAAGCAAAGAAAATCTGTACTTGAGGAAAAAGAAGCAGAAGAATGTGCTGAGGAGGACAACAAAGCAAAGTTACTTAGTGAGGAAGAAGAAAAGAAAAGAGCTGATTCTTTGTGGGCAGATTTTATGAAAGACACGGGTGAGCAAGTGAAATTTGTAAAAAATTAATTGATTTAATTAATTGATAGAATAAAAAATTAATTTAAATAATTAATTTAATTAATTATAAATTATGGAGCGAGTCACGCCTACCCCGAAAGGGAAATGGCTTAATGGTATAATAATAATAAAACTAATTTTAAAATCATTTATTTTTATTTGTTTATTTGTATGCAATTAATCTTGTTGGTTAACATTTTATCTTTTTGCTTGAAAATTCAACAGTTTGGTTGCAAGTTTTTTTCTCTTTTGACTGAAAAATTTTTTTTAGTTGAAAATTTTCAAGGTGTTTTAAGTTGAAGAATATTGGTGTACACAGGGTGTCTACACTACCTGGAAAACCTGGAAATGTCAAGGAATTTTTTTTAAAGCCAGGGAATTTTTTCAAGAGTGTGTTTAATTTTTTTTCAATTTTACTATAAAACTGAATAACAATGATATTTTGTGAAAATGTTTTTTTTTTGTTTGAAATTAATTTTTGTAACTGAAAATGTAACTATTCTATTTTTGGTTAAAAAATCAAGTATCTGGTTGAAAATGAATGTAGAAATTAATCTTCTTGGTTGAAAATTCATCCTTTTGGGTAAAACTTCAACTATTCCAATTAAAGATTCATAATTTTTGTTGTCATTAGTTTGGTTGAAAATTAATTTTTTCAACTAAAAATTTAACTATTCTATTTTTGATTGAAAATTGATCGTTTTTAGTTGAAGATTCAAGTATCTGGTTGAAAATTCATGTATTTTGTGGAAAATTTGTTTGTTATTTGTATGCAATTAATCTTCTTGGTTAACATTTTATCTTTTTGCTTGAAAATTCAACGGTTTGTTTGCAATTTTTTTCTCTCTTGACTGAAAAATCTTTCTTAGTTGAAAATTTAACTCATTTTGAAAATACGTCTTTTCTTGTTTGAATTCAACTGTTTTTGATTAAAAATTAAATTTTTTTTGTTAGACTATCAAATACTACATTTTTGGTTCAGAATTAATCTATTTTTTAAATGAAAATTTAATTACTTCGTTGAAAGTTAAACCCTTTTGTTAAAAAATAATTTTTTTGGTTGAAGATTCGTCATTTTAATTAAAAATTCATCTCTTAGTTTAAAAAATGAGCTATTTTGTTGAAAATTCGTTTTTTCTTTGGATGTAAATTAATTTTTTACTGAAAATTTAACTATTCCAGTTGAAACTTCAACTATTTTGTTGATTTTTTTGGTTTTTTTTTTGCTTGAAATTTAATTACTTTTAAACTGAGAATGTAAGTAACTATTCGATTTTTTTTTGGCAGAAATTAATCTTATTGGTTGAAAATTCAATTATTCTAATTAAAGATTCATGATTTCAGATGAAAGTTCATGTTTTTGGTTGAACATTAATTTTTTTTTAACTATAAAACTTAACTATTCAATTTTTGGTTACAAATGATCTTTTTTAGTTGAAAATTTGTCTTCCTTGGTAGAAATTAATCTTCTTCATTAAAAATTCAGTTTTTTTGATGAAAATTCAATTATTCTAGTTAAAGCTTCATAATTTTAGTTGAAAATTCATTTTTTATTTGTATGCAATTAATCTTCATGGTTAACGTTTTATCTTTTTGCTTGAAAATTCAACATTTTGTATGCAATTTTTTTTCTCTTTTGACTGAAAAATCTTTCTTAGTTGAAAATTTAACTCATTTTGAAAATACGTCTTTTCTTGGTTGAATTCATCTGGTTTTGATTAAAAATTAATTTTTTTTTGGCTAGACTATCAAGTACTACATTTTTGGTTCAGAAGTAATCTTTTTTTAAATGAAAATTTAATTACTTCGTTGAAAGTTAAACCCTTTTATTAAAAATTAATTTTTTTGGTTGAAGATTCGTCATTTCAATTAAAAATTCATCTCTTAGTTTAAAAAATGAGCTATTTTGTTGAAAATTCGTTTTTTCTTTGGCTGTAAATTATTTTTTGTTCACTCAAAATTTAACTATTCCAGTTGAAACTTTAACTATTTTGTTGATTTTTTTTGTTTGAAAATTAATTTTTTTTAAACTAAAAACTTAACTATTCAATTTTTGGTTAAAAAAATTATATTTTTTAGTTCCAAATTTTTCATTGGTAGAAATTAATCTTCTTGACTAAAAATTGATCTTTTTGTTGAAAATTCAATTATTCTAGTTGAAGATTCATAATTTTAGTTGAAAATTCGTTTTTTTGTTTGTTCAAAATTCAACTAATTTAGTTGAAGATTGATCTTTTTTAGTTCAAAATACAACTATGTGATTGAAAATTGGTCTTTTTTAGTTGAATACAACAGTTTTTTATTAAAAATTAATTTTTTTTTGGTTGGAGTATCAACTACTAAATTTTTTGTGTTCAGAATTCAATTTTTTTCGAATGAAAATTTAATTATTTGGTTGAAAGTTAAACTCTTTTGATAAAAATTAATTTTTTTGGTTGAAGATTGATAATTTTAATTAAAAATTCATCTCTTTGCATGAAAAATGAGCTATTTTATTGAAAATTCGTTTTTTCTTTGGCTGAAAATTAATTTTTTTACTGAAAATTTAACTATTCCAGCTGTAACTTCAACTATTTTGTTGAAATTTTTATTTTTTTTTTTTGGTTGAACAATATTTTTTTAAACTGAAAATTGAATTATTCAAGTTGAATATTCTATCATTTTAGTTAAAAATTCATCTCTTTGGTTGAACATTTATTTTTTTCAACTAAAAACTTAATTATTAAATTTTAGGTTAAAAATTATCTTTTTTAGTTGAAAATTTGTCTTTTTGGATAGAAATTAATCTTTTTGGTTCGAAAATTGAATTATTCTTATTAATGATTCATAATTTTAGTTGAAACTTCATCTCCTCGATTGATGATTGATTTTTTTAACAAAAACTTAACTATTCAATTTTTGGATGAAAAATAATACTTTTAGGGGAAAATTCGTCTTTTTGGTAGCAATTAATCTTCTTAGTTGAAAATTCAACTATTCCAGTTAGAGTTTCATCATTATAGTCGAAAATTCATCTCTTTGGTTGAGCATTAATTTGTTTCACTGCAAATTTAACTATTAAATTTTTGGTTGACAATTTATCTTTCTTTAGTTGAAAATTTATGTATGTATTTTGTTGAAAGTTTGTCTCTTTTGGTAGAAATTACTCTTCTTGGTTGACAATTCAATTATTCCAGTTAAAGATTCATTATTTTAGTTGAAAATTCATCTTTTTGGTTGAAACTTTAATTATTTGGTTGTAAGTTAAACTCTATTAATAAATATGTTTTTTTTATTATCATTAAATTTGTTTAACTCTGTTGATAAAAATTCATCTCTTTGGTTGATAATTTAACTATTTTGTTGAAAATACGTTTTTTTTGTTCCAAATAGAAAATATTCCATCATTTTAGATTAAATCAATTTTTTTATTACAATTTTTTTTTAGTTGAAAATTCATATATTTTGATGAAAATTCGTCTTTTTTGGCAACAAATTAATCTCCTTAGTTGAAAATTCAGCTTTTTGATTGAAAATTCAAATATCCTAATTAATGATTCATCATTTGAATTGAAAATTCATATTTTTGGTTAAAAATTCAACTATTCCAGTTGAAGATTTATCATTTTAGTTTAAATTTATCACTTTGGTTGCAAATTTAACTATTTTGTCAAATATTCGTTTTTTTTAGTTGAAAGTTAATTTTTTTAATTGAAAATTTAACTATTCAATGTCTGGTTGAAAATTTATCTTTTTAGTTAAAGAATCAACTATTTGGTTGAGAGTTAATCTTTCTGAGTTTAAAATTCAACTATTTGGTTGAAAATTAATGTATTTTGTTGAAAATTCTCGTTTGGTAGAAAATTAATCTTCCTGTTTGAATGTTCATCTTTTTGGTTGAAATTCAAGTATTCCAGTTAAATATTCGTCATTTTAGTTTAAAAAATTTTATCTTTTTGGTTGAAAATAAAACTGTTTGGTTGAAAGGTAAACTCTTTTGTTAAACATATTTTTTTTGGTTTAAAATTCATCTATTCCAGTTGAAAATGCAATATTTTTACTTGAAAAGTTAGGAATTTGAAGCGGTTTAAATTGAATTTAATATAGTACCCACATTAATTTTACCTGAATATGCGCTGAATTTTAAGTATAAGAAGATAAAATAAAAATTTGTTTGAATCATTATTCAAATTCATGGACTTTCGAGACAGATTAAAAAAATGATTAATTATTATGTCTTTAGTATTATTTAATTATATAATTAATCGATGGTGCTTATATATTTAAGAATATCTTGTAATATAATTTGTCAAAGCTTTCTAAATTAAACATATTAATTGAAATCCCTAGAAACTGAAAAAAATGCGAAATATTTGAATGGCTCCGTACTATGAAAAATTACACCTGGAAAAACCCTGGAATTGTCAGGGATTTTTTTCCCAGGATTTGAGTAGACTCCCTGACTGTACAGTAATTATTAATTAAAAACAAACTGTATTTTTCTTCTTTCAGGTGTGGTATCGAAACCAAAATCCGAAAATTCCACAGCAAACAGATCTTCAGAAAAGTCTGATAATTCGGTTCCAAGACCAAAAGTAGAAGAAAAAGTAAAAATAACAAAAATCTTTGAATTTGCTGGTGAAAAAGTTAAGGTAGAAAAAGAGGTTTCTGCAGATTCTGCAGAAGCTCGACTATCAGCAACCACTGAGAACCTTCTAAAGAATGTTGACGTTTCTCCAGCTGACGAAAAAAAAGAAGCAAGAGGTGTAAGAGGCCGAAAAGTTGGTTTAGGTGGCATCTCATCTATTATAGGTCAGCTAGGGAAAAAATCGAAAATAAGTACTTTAGAAAAATCCAAGTTGGACTGGGACAATTTCAAAAAAGAAGAGAAAATCGAGGAAGAAATTAGTACTCACAACAAAGGAAAGGATGGTTATTTAGAAAAACAGGACTTTCTTCAAAGGGCTGACTTACGTCAGTTCGAAATTGAAAAGCAATTAAGAACCAATTCTCGACGTAGCAATCGATAATTTTTTAGAACTTTCCAGGTACACTGTTTATCTAATATTTGATTTGAAAATATTAATTTTAGTTTTTTTTTTTCAATAGAAGGTGCCGATTAAATAATTTTTAGTTCTTTAGTTCTCTTTGCAAATGAATGATTATAATGGAAAGATAATTGAAGGCGAGTACAGACTTCACACTCTTTCATCTATTCCTCCTTTTTTTTAAATCCTCTTTTTACTCCTGTTTTCAAGAAACTTTTTTTCTAATTTTTCGCTTAAATGTGAGCTGAGTTAATAGAACCCAATAAGAAAAGACAACTATTTTCCGTTAATGGGGGATCTGTTCGGGTCCGAGTTCTGTGAAAATTCAAATTTAATATATGAAAAATAGCTTTTTTTTTATTACAAATTATTAATAAAAGTTTATAGTTCATTCGTAAAATAGAGTCCGAGTATCAGTTATTCAGTTTCTAAAGAAAAAGTGTAATATTTTAAGTACGGTCAGTTTTTCTTGCATAGTTCTGAATTTCACAAACATTATTGTTTACGGAAAGAAGGTTTCAAAGTACATGTTTTCAAAAGTTTTCTAATTTTTTATAACGAAAACTAAAATTAACCATATTTTCAAATTAAAAAAACCATCTGTTTTGCAGAAAAATCGTCTCCTTTTTTTTTGAATTCAACTTTTTTTGATTCAAATTTTATCGGTTGAAGTTTCTTCTCTTTGGTTAAAAATTGGTCTTTTATTTGTTTCTGTTTTATTTTTGGTTAAAAACTGATCTTTTTTATTTGAAAAATTACATGATTTGTTGAAAAGTCCTCCTTTTTGGTTGAATTCAATGGTTTTTAATTAAACATATTTGTTGGTTGAAATATCAACTATTTCATTTTACGTTATTTGTTGAAGATTCATCTCTTTGGTTTAAAATAAACTATTTTGAAGAAAATCAGTTTTTTTCGGTAAAAATTGATTAACTGAAAATTGAACTTGTACATTTTTGGTTAAAAATTCGCCTCTTTTAGTTTAAAAATGAACCATGTGGATGAAAATTCAGGTATTTTATTGAAAATTCGTCTCTTTTGGTTGAAAATTAATCTTGATGCTTAACAATTAATATTTTTGGTTGAAAAATAATTTTTCGGTTGAAAGTTGATCTTTTTAGTTGAAAATTCAGCTATGTTTTTGAAAATTGACTTTTTTTAGAAAATTATTCTTCTTGTTTGCAAATTCATTTATTTTGGTTAAAAATTCATTTTTTTGGTTAAAAATTTAACTACTTTGTTAAAAAAAATTTTATGTTTGTTAAAAATTAATTTTTTTTGTTGAAAACTCGACTTTTTGGTAGAAAATTAATCTTCTTGTTTAAAAATTCATCTTTTTGGTTAAACATCCATTATTTTTGGTTGAAAATTTAAGTATTTTGTTCAAACCTTTTTTTTTTGGTTCAAAATTATTTTTTTAACTGAAAATTGAACTATATCATTTTTGGTTACAAATTTATTTTTTTAAGTTGCAAATTCATTTCTTTCGACGAAAATTTAACTATTTTTTGAAAATTTGTTTTTTTGTTGTTGTAAACTAATTGTTGTACTTAAAAATCAAGTCTTTTATTTGAAATTCGTCTTTTTTGTTTTAATTCAACTTTTTTCATTTAATATTGAAATCTTTCTTTGTTGGAATATCAACTGTTCAATTTTTCATTGAAAATTAATCCCTTATTAAGGCCCTTTTGGATTGAAAATTCAACTATTTGGTTAGAAATTAAACTATTTTGTTAAAAATTTGATTATTTTGTTAAAAATTCAACTATTTTGTTTAAGAAATCATCTATTTTGTTTGAAAATTCAAATCATTTGTTGAAAAATCATCTTCTTTGGTCGAAAATTCAACTGTTTTATTGAAAGTTCGCCTTTTTAGATAGAAAATTTTTCCTTTTTGGTAAAAAAATTCATCTTCTTTGGTAGAAATATCATCCTTTTTGGTCAAAAATTCAACTGTGTTGTTGAACATTCGTCTTTTTGGCTTAAAAATTCATCTTTTTGGTTGAAAATATAACTTTTTTATTGAATATTCAACTCTCTTTCAAAAAATTTAACTATTTGGTTGAAAA
>CAKNYM010051843.1:68546-79912 GCA_932195095.1 Andricus curvator | reverse complement strand
AGCAAAGTAGATTAGTTTTCAACTAAAAATGGTACATTTTCAACAAATAATGGAGTAGTAAAATTTAAAAAAAAATTGCTTTTCAACGAAAAAAATACGAGTTTTCAACGAAATAGTTAAATTTTCAACCAAAGAGATACATTTTTAACGAAGTAGTTGAATTTTCAAATAAGAAGAAATTAATTTTTTGCCAAGAAGATTAATTTTCTTCCATGGAAACGAATTTTCAACTAAAAAAACTTTAAGAACCAAGACAGAAAGAAATGTCCACTAAATTGTTGAATTTTCTAGACAAAAAGATGGATTTCCTACAAAACAGTTGTATTTTCAAACAGAAAATATGAATTTTTAACAAAAAAGTTACTTTTCAACCAAATAAAATAGTTGAATTTTTAACAAAATACATGAATTTTCAACCGAAATAGATTAATTCTCAACGAAAAATATAATAGTTGATATTATTTCGTCCAAAAAAGATTTTGATTGAAATCAAACACAGTTGAATTTAACAACAAAAAATTGAATTTTCAACAAAATAGTTGAATTTTCAACCATAGAAAAATTGTTTTTTTTTTGTGCCAAAGGCTATAAATTTTGAAACGAAACAGTCGAACTTTGAACCGAGAATGAAATTGTTGAATTTTCAAACCAAAAAGACGAATTTTCTTTTCAACCAAATAAAATAGATCAATTTTTAAAAAAATACATGAATATTCAACCGAAATAGATTCATTTGTAACGAAAAATATAAGTTGATATTATTTCATCCAAAAAAGATTTTGACACAGTTGAATTCAACAAAAAAAAAAACTAATTTCCAACAAAATAATTAAATTTTCCAATAAAGAGGTGATTTTTTGACTAAAATGATTAATCTTGAACCAAAAATATTGAATTTTTAATAAAGCAGTTCAAATTTGAACCAAGTAGTTCAATTTTCAAATAAGAATAAATTCATTTCTTGCCAAGAAGATTAATTTTTTACCAAAAATACGAATTTTCTTCCAAAGAAAGGAATATTCAACTAAAAAAACTTTAAGAACCAAGATAGAAAAAAATTTCCACTAAATTGTTGAGTTTTCAAACCAAAAAGATGAATTTCCTACAAAACAGTTGTATTTTCAAACCGAAAATATGAATTTTTAACAAAAAAGTTATTTTTCGGCTAAATAAAATCGTCAAATTTTTAACAAAATACATGAATTTTCAACCGAAATGGATTAATTCTCAACAAAAAATATAATAGTTGATATTATTTCATCCAAAAAAGATTTTGACATAGTTAAATTCAACAAGAAAAACTAATTTTCAGCAAAATAGTTAAATTTTCAACCAAAGAGGTGAATTTTTAACTAAAATTATGAATCTTCAACCAAAGAAATTGAATTTTTAATAAAGCAGTTCAAGTTTGAACCAAGTAGTTCAATTTTCAAATAAGAAGAAACGAATTTCTTGCCAAAAAGATTAATTTTTTACCAAAAAAGACGAATTTTCAACAAAATAGTTCAATTTTCAACTAAAACGATGAATCTTCAACCAAAAATTAAATTTTTAACGAAGTAGTTCAATTTTCAAAAGAAGAAATTAATTTTTTACTAAGAAAATTATATTTTTTCCCAAAAACGAATTTTCAACTAAAAAAACTTTCAAAGCCAAGATAGGAAAAAATGTCCACTAAATTGTTGAATTTTCAAACCAAAAAGACGAATTTCCAACAAAACAGTTCTATATATATATTGTCAATAATTTTGACAGATTTTCAACCAAATAGTTAAACTTTTGACCTAAAAAAGCTCAATTTTCAACACAGAATATTAATTTTCTATGAAAAAAAATGAATTCTTAACAAAATACATAAATTTTTAATAAATAATTAAATTTTCAACCATGAAGATTAATTCTCTACTAGAAAAGACTACGTTTCAACAAGATACATACATTTTCAAATCAATAGTTGCATTTTCATCCAAAAAGATGAATTTTGAACACAGAATATTAATTTTCTACCAAAAAAGGTGAATTGTAAAAGAAATGCATAATTTTTTAACCAAATAGTTGCATATTTAACACAGAAGATTGACTTCGTACCAAAAAAGACGAATTTTCAACAAATTACATACATTTTCAACTAAACAGTTTGAACAATCTCTTAAAATCTTAAGAAATCCTACAAAATTTTTCGAAATTTGTTAAATCTTTTGAAAATCTTTGGAATCTTTTAAAAAAAGTTTAAAATCCTGCAAAATGCTTTGAAAAGCCTTAAAGTCCGTGAAAGTCCTTAAAATCTCTTGAGATCTTTTAGAATCCCATGAAATCCCTAAAAATGTCCGGGAATCGTAAAAATCTATTAAAATAAGTAGAAATCATTTGAAATCATTTAAATATAAACTAAATTAAACTTATTCATTAAAGTTGCCAAAAAAATAAAAAAGTTTGAATCGCTAGAAATCATTGAAATATCTTCAAATCTTTTAAATCCTTGGAGATTCAATAAAATCCGTTAAATCTGGTGAAATTTCTTGAAATATCTTAAATAAAATTACATGCAATTTTTGCAATCGCTAGGAATCCCTTGAAATTTCATTTAATTTATTTTTCAAAGATCTCTAGAAATCTCTTAAAATCTTTGGAATTCTTGGAAATTTATTTATTCTCTTGAAAATCCTTGGAATCTTTTAAGATAGATTCAATGAAATCCTTTAAATCTGGTGAAATTTCTTAAAATTTTTGGAATCGTTAGGAATCCCTTGAAATTTCATTTAATATATTTTTCAAAGTTCTCTAGAAATCCCTTAAAATCATTGGAATCTTTTAAGGTAGCTTAAAATCTTTTAAACCCGCAAAATCCTTCAAAAAGCTTAAAGTCTTTGAAATTTCTTGAAATCTTTTAGAATCTCTTAAAATTCCCAGAAATATTTGGAAATCATAAAAATCTGTTAAAATCAATAGAAATCATATGCCATCCCTTAAATATAAATTGAAATAAAGCTATTCATTAAAGTTCCCTAAAAAAACGCGTTCAAGTCCCTAGAATTTATTCAAATAACTTGGATTCTTTTAAATCCTGGGAGATTCAATAAATCCTTTAAATATGGTAAAATGTCTTGAAATACCTTGAAATAATTGGAATCGCTAGGAATCCCTTGAAATTTAATTTTATTTATTTTCCAAAGATCTTTAGAAATCTCCTAAAATTTTTGAAAATCATGTGAAATCCTTTGAAATTCGTTAAATCTCTTGAAAATCTTTGGAAGCTTTTAAAAAAAGCTTAAAATCTTTTAAATTCCCGCAAAATCCTTCAAAAAGCCTTAAGTCCTTGGAAGCTCTTTGAAATTTCTTGAAAGCCTTTAGAATCGCTTAAAATTTCCAGAAATGTTTGGAAATCGTAAAAAATCTATTAAAATCGATAGTAATGATATGAAATCCCTTAAATATAAATTTAATGGAACTTATTAATTACGGTTCCCTTAAAAACCCGTTCAAATCCTTGAAAATCATTGAAATACCTTGAAATTCTTTGAGATTCAATAAAATCCTTTAAATCTGGTGACATTTCTTAAAATACCTTGGAATCGCTAGAAATTCCTTGAAATTTAATTTATTTTCCAAAGATCTCTAGAAATCTCTTAAAATTTTTGGAAGTTGTTTCAAACGTTTCGGCACACAATGGTACTCAGTTTTACAATTGGAAATGTTATGCATTGGTTAATATCTCAGTTGTGAAATTATAAAAATTATTTAATTTAAAATATTAATTTTTTTAATAACTATTGATAAATCTTGCAATATTATTAAAACATGATTTTATTTTAACGATGTACAATTGATGAAAAAACAAATTTTTTTAAAGTTGTCAGAAAACATTGCAATCGAGAAAGTACTTTTAAAAACATTTTTTTCCAGTGACATATATTTAATTAAAAAAATTTTATTTTATTTTATTTATATTTTTTGTTATTTGTCAAATAATCTGTTTGTATGAAAAATAACCTTCAACATAATTTTTTTGTGTACGAGAGAAATAATGTTAAGTAATAATTTGTCTGTTATCATGAGGAATTATGTCTGTGAAAGTGAAATTTTGTTCCCTTGTCTCACTATAGTATCAATACAAAATTGTTAAAAACCTTGTAGTTGAATAATTATTCAAATTTTCTTTTTCTTATCGACGAAAAAATGATGACAACATTTTTTATAACACAGTAGAAAGAATACCAATTGTCAAGAAACATTGCATTTAAACAATTATTCATTTAAACCTTTTTTCCCCTTGATTTCTTGCATACAAATTTTTCAAAAAAAAATTTTACTTTTTTAAATTTGAAATGTACTGAGTTTTCTGTTAACATTGAAAATTATTTCTGTGACAGTAGAATCATTTCAACAATCATAATGTAGTGAAAATTAAATTTTCCAAAGAAACATTATACCTAGTTGAATAATTATTTCGTTATGCTTTCAAATTTAAACATTGTAGCTAAAGAATTCGTGAAAATGGTAAAAATCTGAGCTTACCAAACATATTTGTATGTTCTATAAAAATTCATTCTTTTCCCACCGAAGACAACTTGATAAATTTTTTTTTAAATTGCAGTAGAATTTTGGTTATGTTTTTACGTCTTTATTTTCAAATTAAAATGTACTGAATTTCTTGTTTTAACCATAAGTTGTGTCTGTGGAAATAAAATATTTTATTCTGAATCAAATTGCATTAGAAATTATCAGAATTATGGTAATTGGTAATAATTTTTCAAGTATTCCTTAAACTACATTCTACAAGTATTCTTCAAATATTGTATTGTGACCGAGATTTTGACATACTTTGGTAAAAAATCCATATTCACATTATCAAAAACCGCAGCCAATTAATAATTAAAATTGTTGTAAAATTAATAAAATTACCAAAAACATAATTGGAGAATTATTTTGAAAAAACTATTTCTTCTTCGACGTATATTTAATGAAAACCTTTGTATTCAAATTTTTTTAAAAGAAGTTGTACCAGATATTTGGCATAATGACGCGATTATTTTCTCTAGAGGAGAAAAGCAAGATTTTAACGTCAATGTTCAATGAAAACTGCTCGGAAAACTGCCGGATTGGTCAGTGATGCAGGTTCTCATATGCAAGGGGATAGCGGGATGAAAATTTTTTTCCCACAGTTTATGGTCCTTTCGGCGACAGGGGGGTATAGTCCGGGGAAATTAGCTCGAAAAAGGTAGATTTCCAGAAAAAAAAGGTAAAGTTTTTTTTTCTTCACAATCATGTCCCTGAAGGCATTAGAAATGAATACCAAAAAAGTTCCCCATCGGATCGGCTCCGCATACACCCCTAGCCTCGAAAAACATCCCTTAGATGGGTAGTAGCGCTGGTTTTTGGCTATTATATACGAAAGGGTGCGTCGGAGGACAAAAATGAATAGGGGTGAAAATATTTATAATAAAATTTGCAATAAAAAAGGTTCCATACACTTTTGCTGTACAGGCCATAGGTGATGCGTAATCAGCTCCAGGAGTGGGGGGGATGTTTTGGCTTATGGTGCGAAACGTACTCGCGCGCTTAGTTTTCGGCCCATAACTCATAAACGGGTAGTTTTTGGACAAAAATGCATAGAAGAAAATTTGTAGAGCAGAAAATTTCCTTTTGGGACCAATACATTTTTTTGCAGTACATCAATTTGCAAAGTCATAATTAATTTTTTTTTAGGTGCACGTACAAGCACTGGGATCTCATTCCCACCTACCTGTAAGGCAGAGTTTTTGGTGCGTTTTTTTTATTGTAGTTTACAAACGAAAGATTAAATTCTTTCAAAAATATAATTTAACATTCCATAGTTAAATATATAACAATTCAAAAATCGCTTTTGTAAGTTTTCTTATAAAACTCATTATTTCTGTTAGAGATTGCTTTACTCAGCCCTTGAACTCTTATATTTAAAAATATATCACATGAAAATTGAAAGTTGGAGTGCCGATAAGAGGCTAGACTCGCGATAGGCTAGACCACTTCAGATTTTTTACGAGGGTCCAGACCCATCTGCGGGTGGGAATGGCTTGTACGTGGTGAACTCGTTTTTAAGGGTCCCAAACATCCTCAACTGACGGGATAAACTCTTCTTCGCATACGGAACCCCATAAATACTACACCCTGTAGATTCAAGAAAGGGACCCTCTCTATGCACTTGTTCTACAGAGTAAGCAGTAATGATGCTGAAGTACTATGAGGCAGTTGTGTTTCGAAATTCATCATGGCTTCAACAAGTAAATGTTTTATATGCGAAAAAAGTTTGAGTGTAGGTGAGACAGTCGAATTAAAAAGTGGAATTGACAATCTTAGACGAGTGAGTGAAATTCGCAAAGATGGATACCTGAACTTATTACGAAGAATTGTTCAGACTGCTATAACACAGTTTGATTATAATAAGTCTGTTGCAGTCGGACAAGATTTCGATCTTCTTGTTTTAATAACTGCTCTCTCTCCAGCGGATAAAGATATATTCTTTTTAAAAGAAGGGTAAGGAAATGTTAAATCTCGACTTCATAGTTCACAACGCTTGCAAAATTGTGGTTTCTTGAAAAATTTCAAGGAATCAGTTCTATTTGCCCATGCATTCAGCGGGTGTGATACTACGTCCTCTTTCTTTGGGTACGGAAAACTAAAAACGACTACTTTGCTCAGGAAGGATATACTCTTGGCAAAACTTGAAGATATTGTGACGATTTTGAACAACCCTGTTTCGACACATGATGAAGCTGCAGAAGCAGGGGAACGCTTCATTTTGGCATTGTATAAGGCCCCATCCCCTGAAATTAATATGAATAATTATAGATTTGTTTCTCTTAACAAATCTGTGAGTCAGTTCAGTCATGCTGCCCTTTTGTCTGGACTTCCGCCTCCTTGTGCCACTGCTCGTCAACACTCTTATCGTGCTTTTCATAAAATTCAAATGTGGAGAAGGATAGAACTTGACCCAGAAGAGTGAGGTTGGAAAAAAATAGTACACCAGAGTCTCGCTATTTGAACGCGCGATCGCACGCGTTATATGAATTCCTAGAATTGCTGGTCCCCGCAGTTTCTCAGGGGGCAGGGCGAGAGACGGTTGCGACTCCGCCTCTGAAGGGACGCATGCACTACTAACTCAGTCAAGTAGATTGCGCAATATTTTCAGGCAACCCCCGAGATTGTTCATCTATCGAGACTCTGGTGTAACAGCTTATCACGCGTTTACACAACAGAAGCGCCAGCTCCAGCAAGCTTGATGAATTTGATTGTTTGCTCATGCAAAATGGGATGTGGAAAGCGATGTGGATGCGCAAAAGCTGGTCTACGATGTTCAGGCATGTGCCTCAATTGCCAAGGTCAAGGTTGTCTTAATGCAGAAGAAGAAATAACTGATGACGAAGAAGATATAATTGAAGATTAGGCACATTATTATGATTGAAATATTCATTCACAAAGTCAAAACTTTCAAAATAAGCCCATGATACAATATGCAACTGGCACTGACAATGTCTAAAATTTTATCAACAAAATAAGATAATTTTTATTCCGAGTAATATTATTAACCAATGATCAGTGGAATAGGCCTATAGGGGAGACCACAATACAAAAAACGCACTAAAAACTCTACCTCAGGGATTGTGTGGAAATAAAATCCCAGTGCTTGTACGTGCATTCAAAAAAATATTAATAATGACTTTCCAAATTGATGTAATCCAAAAAAATGTATTGGTACTAAAAGGAAATTTTCTGCTCTACAAATTTTCTTCTATGCATTTTTGTCCAAAAACTACCCGTTTATGACTTATGGGCCGAAAACTAAGCGCGCGAGTACGTTTCGCACCATACGCCAAAACATCCCCCCACTCCTGGAGCTGATTACGCATCACCTATGGCCTGTACAGCAAAAGTGTATGCAACCTTTTTTATTGCAAATTTTATTATAAATATTTTCACCCCCATTCATTTTTGTCCTCCGACGCACCCTTTCGTATATAATAGCCAAAAACCAGCGCTACTACCCGTCTAAGGGATGTTTTTCGAGGCTAGGGGTGTATGCGGCGCCGATCCAATGGGGAACTTTTTTGGTATTCATTTCTCATGACGTCAGGGATATGATCATGAAGAAAAAAAAACTTTACCTTTTTTTTCTGGAAAAAAGTCTAATTTCCCCGGACTAGTAATGGATTTTTTAGAACAGGAAGGGACAGCAATAAAATTTGAAAGAAACCACTTGTGGGCCGATTTTCTTGTGTAGTATTTTCTTATTCCGTTAGTAAGTGATCAGTCTTATTTCTAAATATTTTAACTTTGTTCTCCAAAATTGGAAAGAACAATTGATTTATATTTTATTTATTTATACAGGGTGTCTACTTTGCGTGAATTTAAGGAAATCCGGGAATTGTCCTTGATTTTATTTTTGATGCGGGAAGTGCATTTCATTTCCTTATAATTTATAATTTTTTGTCTCTTTGAGCTACTTGCGCTACTTTTTCTTACTTAAAATTTAAATTTTTTAAAATTATTAAAAATCTTAAGAGGAACCTTATATTTTTTAAGCGGGAATTTCTTGGGCAAAATTTAGTAGACGCCCTGCTCTACTATTCTAGTGGAATATTCCATCATTTTAATTGAAAATTCAGATCTTTGGTTGTACATAAATTATTCTTACCTGCAAATTTAATTATTCAATTTTTGATTGACAATTTATCTTTCTTAGATGAAAAGTCGTCTTTTTAAAAAAAAAAAATCTTCCTGGTTGGAATTTTATCTTTTTGGTCGAAAATCCAATTATTGTAGTTTTTCATCATTTTCATTGGAAACTCATAACTTTGTTTGAATTATTATTATTTTTTTTTTAAACTGAAAATGTAATTATTCCAATTAAATATTCCATTATTTTATTTGAAAATTCATCTCTTTGGTTCAAAATTAAAGTTTTTATATGATAATTTGACTATTCAATTTTTCGTTGACAATTTTGTTTCTTCCAAAATTCATGTATTTTGCTGAAAATTCGTCTTTTTTGTAGAAATTAATCATCTTTTTTGTATAAAATTTAACTATACCAGTTTGAAGATTCAGTACTTTATTTTGAAATTCATCAGTTTGGTTGAAAATTAATTTTTTTAACCGAAAATTTAACTTCCATTTTTTGATGAAAATTCACCAGTCTGGTGGAAAATTAATTTTTTGTAACTGAAAATTGAACAGTTCCATTTCAGGTTGAAAATTGATCTTTTTTAGTTGAAAATTCAACTCTTTTGTTGAATATCGGTCTTTTTTGGTTGAAAATTCGTGTATTTTTTTTTAATATTCCCCTCTTTTTTATGAATTAATCTTCTTGTTTGAAAATTTATCTTTTTTGTGGAAAATTCAACTATTCTAGTTAAAGAGTCATCATTTTAGTTAAATCTTCAATGTTTTTGTTTAAAATTCAATTATTCCAGTTGAAAATTCATCATTCAAGTTGAAAATTCATCATTTTGGTAGAAAATTAATTTTTTCAACTGAAAATTTAACTGTTCCATTTTTTGTTGATAATTGATCTTTTCTATTTCAAAATGCAACTATTTGGTTGAAAATTTGCCTTTTTTAGTTGAAAATTTTTCTATTCCGTTAAAAATTCATTTATTTTGTTGGCAATAGTCCTTTTTGGTACAAAATTAATTTTTTTGATTGAAAATTGAACTATTCCAGTTAAAGATGCATCATTTCAGTTGAAAATTAATCTTTTTTGTTTAAAATTCAACTATTCCTGTTGAAGATTCATAATTTTAGTTTAAAACTCATCAGTTTGGTGCAAAATAAATTTTTTCAATTGAAAATTTAACTATTCCATTTTTTGTTTATAATTTATCTTTTTTTAGTTTAAAATTTAACCATTTGGTTGAAAACATGTCTTTTAATTAAAAATTTATTTATTTTGTTGAAAAATGTATTTTTTGTAGAAAATTAATCTTTTTGGTTGAAAATTGAATAGTTCAGTTGAAGATTGATCATTTTAGTTGAAAATTCATCTTTTGTGTTTAAAAATCAACTATTCCAGTTAAAAATTCATCAGATTGGTGGAAAATTAATTTTTTCCGCTGAAAATTTAACTATTCCATTCTTGGTTGAAAATTGATCTTTTAAAGTTCAAAATTCAACTACTTGGTTGAAAATTTGTCTTTTTTAGTTGAAAATTCAACTATTTGTTTGGAATTTCATGTAATTTGATGAAAAATCGTTTTTTTTTTAAATACTTGTTTGGAAATCTTGGATATCATTTGAAATCCCGTGAAATTTCTATGAAATCTGACAAAATCGCTTAAAATAATTCGAAATTTGTTGGAATCCCTTGAAATAATTGGAAATTTTACATTAAGTGAATAAATATATCAATTGTTTCTAGTTTCTCTATTTTTTACATCACTTCTTTCAATATCTTATCATTATTTGTTTCTATAGATACTGATTTTCTTATCATGATTTTTCTTCAATCGCGAAAATATTATAAGAAACTCATTATAGAAAAAATATGATTCTGTATATTTAATCTTCTTGTTTCTATTTTAGCAAAAATGTGTTAAAGCACGTGCCCTTTATGACAATATAGCAGAGGCTCCCGACGAACTAGCATTTCGAAAAGGTGACGTGCTTACCGTTTTGGAACAAAATACGTCTGGTTTAGAGGGTTGGTGGCTTTGCGCATTGAGAGGAAGACAGGTAATATGATTCATAATATTAAATAAATAAATATAAAAATCAATATTTTTTCATTCTTTCGTAATATGATTCATTCTTTGTGATGAATTTTAAAAATGTGACACTCATTTTCATCACAGGCTATATTTGACTCTTTTTTGAGCGAGTATAATTGTCCGCTAATGCCACTGTTTCTCTACTTTTACTTGAAAAATACCGGAAAATTGTCTCAATGGATACTTAGGGGCCGTGCATAATTTACGTAAATTTTTTTAATGAAATTTTAAACCACGTAAGATTTTAATCAACATAATAGTTGATATTTTAATCAAGAACAGGTTTTTATTTTAAATCAAAAACAAGCGGATTAAGCCATAAAGGATGCATTTCCAACAAAATAGTTGAATCCTCAACCATAACAGATTAATTTTCAACCAAACAGGTGCATCTTTGAGATGAACTTTTTGCCAGACAGTTGAATTTTGAACTAAATATTTACATTTTCAACAAACAAACAAAATTATATCTAAAAAAATACACAAATATTGAATCAAACAGTTGAATTTTTAAGCTAAAAGATTAACTTTCTATTAGAAAAGCCGCATCTTCAACCAAATATATACATTTTTAACCAAATAGTTGAATTTTCAATCAAAAATATGAATTTTCAACACAAAATA
>CAKNYM010051843.1:38155-68536 GCA_932195095.1 Andricus curvator | reverse complement strand
TTTTCAATCAAAAATATGAATTTTCAACACAAAATATTAATTTTCTTAATAAAAAAAATGAATTTTCAACAAAATACATACATTTTCAACCAAATAGTTGAATTTTAAACTTGAAAGATTAATGTTCTACAAAAAAGACGAACTTTCAACAAACTACATGAATTTTCAACTAAGAAAGACAGATTTTCAACCAAATAGTTGAGTTTTGGACTAAAAAAGATCAATTTTCAACACAGAATATTAATTTTCTGCCAAAAAGGTGAATTGTGAACAAAATACATAAATTTTCAATCAAATAGTTGAATTTTCAATAAAAAAGATGAATTCTCAACAAAATACATAAATTTTCAGCCAAGTAGTTGAATTTTTAACCAAAAAGATGAATTTTCAACACAGAAGATTAACTTTGTACCAAAAAAGACGAATTTTCATCAAATTACATAAATTTTCAACTATATAATTTGAACAATAGCTGTGATGTTAGTCCCAAGTTTAATTTTGTAATTAAGAGTTTATTTTTCATGCCAAAAAGACGAATTTTGTACAAAATAGTTGAATTTTCAATAAAATAGTTAAATTTTCATTAAAAAAATTAATTTTGTATCTAAAAAAATGAAGTTTTGTAACGAAAAATGTAATAGTTGACACTTCAATAAAAAAAATTTTTAACTAAAAATAAAAAACAGTTGGATTGAACAAAAAAAATTGATTTTCTACCCAAAAAGAAGAATTTCCAACAAAATACATTTTTCAACCAGATAGTTCAATTTTAAACCAAGAAGATGAATGTTATGGCAAAAAAGACAAATTTTCAAGAAATCACATAAATTTTCAACTAAATGTTTGAACAATGGATGTTATGTTAGTCCAAATTTTATTTGATTAATTATTGGTTTATTCTTTTCCCTTTCTAAAATTGTTATCTAATATTTTAATTTTTAAACTAAAAAAGATCAATTTTTAACCAAAAATGGTGTAGTTAAATTTTCATTTAATAGAATTAATTTTCAATTTAAAAAACTAATTTGCGACGAAACAGTCGAATTTGCAAACCGGCAATATGAATTTTTAACAAAAAATTTAATTTTCAACCAAACAGTTAAATTTCAAAGAAAAATGTAATAGTTGATGTTTGAACAAAAAAGATTTAAATGAAAAATTTAAAAAAGTTGAATGTAACCAACAAAACCGAATTTTCGACAAAATACTTGAATCCTCAACTAAAACAGATTAATTTTTAACCAAACCGTTGCATGTTTAACCAAAAAAAATTATTTTGTACCCAAAAAGACAAATTTTCAACAAAATACATAAATTTTCAACCAAATAGTTCAATTTTCCATCCAAAATACGAATTGTCCACAAAACAGTTGAATTTTCAACAAAAATCTTAATTTCCAACCGAAACAGAATAATTTTTAACTAGACAGGTGCATTTTTAACCAAAAAAGGTCAAATTTTTACAGAAATAGATAAATTTTCAAATCAAAGATGAATGTTCCACAAAATACATACATTTTTTACGAAATAGTTGAATTTTAAATCAAAAAGTTGAATTTTCTACCATAAAAGACGAATTATCAACAAAATACATCGATTTTTAACCTAATAGTTAAATTTTAAACCAAGAAGATTAATGTTCTACCAAAAAGACGAATTTTCAACAAATTACATAAACTTTCAACTAATAGTTGAAAATTTAAATAAAAAAATTAACTTTTAAGAGTGTATTTCAACTATCAAGCAAGGTGTAAAGTTTTCAACCTAAAAAGATACATTTTTAACCAAAAATGTAATAGTTGATATTTCATCAAAAAAATATTTCAATTTAAAATAAAAAACAGTTGGATTTATCCAAAAAAAACTAATTTTCAACAAAATACTTGAATCCTTAACTAAAACTGATTAATTTTCAACAACAAAAATTGATTTTCTACCCAAAAAGACGAATTTTCTACAAAAATCTTAATTTTCAACTGAAACAGATTGATTTTGAAACAGGCAAGTGCATTTTTAACCAGAAAGGTGAATTTTTAACCAAAAAAGGTGACTTTTTTACAGAAAAGAATAAATTTTCAAACCAAAAAGATGAATCTTTAACAAAATAGTTGAATTTGTAAGGCAAAAATATTTGTTAATCAAGAAAAAAAAATTGCAATCAAATTGTGGAATTTCCAAACCAAGAAGAGGAATTTTCAACGCAACAGTTGAATTTTCAACCAAGAAGTATGACTTTTTAACAAAATTGTTCGATTTTCAACCAAATAATTCAATTTTGAACCAAAAACTATGAATTCTTAACAAAATTTTTCAATTTCAAACCAAAAAATCAAATTTGAAACAAAAAACTATGAATTCATAACAAAAATTTTAATAGTAGACTCTTCAACTGAAAAGAATGAACTTTGAACCAAAAATAGTTAGATTTTCTGATTGGGTTTTATTAATTCAGTTCGCATTTAAGTGGAAAAACGAGAAAAAGAGGGGAATAGGGAAAAGACTGTTAAGCCTGCGATAAATAAATAGGAATTTTGATATTTTTCACACTAAAGATTAAAACTTTAAATAAACATTGAAGTTTATTTTTAATACTTCAAAAATAATAGGTTAGAAAACTGGAAATTTTACTTCAAATGTAGAGTTAATTTTCATTTGCAAATTTTTTTATTTCCGACTTCACATAAGTTTAATACTTGTCAAATTGTATGACAGTATTTTGACTCTTATTTTTTCAAATTTGTGACACTATTTACACTATTTTGGATCTCCAAAGTGAATTCGAGGCCTGCCATCATCTAAATTAATTTAACCTTTTTTTTCAGGGCATATGTCCAGGAAATAGACTACGACTTCTCGTAGGCCAGTACGACAACGGAGGTTTCGGTGGTAACAGAGTGGATCCCACAATGTCTGATGACGGGTCACAAAGGCATGGAAAACGACGAAGCTGGCACGTACAATCTAATAGGGTAAGCCTAATTCCAAAGAATTTAAGAATATTTCAAAAATTTCTAGGGATTTTAAAGAATTTTGTACGATTTCCAAATATTTCAAGCTCGGTTTCAAGGGATCGAGAGAACTTTAAGGTGCTTTAAACGAGTCGATTTTTGGAATAATACACCACAGTTAAGAAATTTTATTTTCTCAAAAACTTTAAAGACAAAAAAAAGCTTAAAATTTTTATTTCGAAATCTTCAAAAACCTAAATTTTGTTTTTTATTTTTCGAAATCTTTTTCAGTTTTAAATTAAGTTTGGATCTTGTCAAAACTGGTAAATATCTCTTAAACTAACTCGAATGTTTCCAAATTGATAATTTTTCAATTGTTATTTATGCATAAAAATTCAATAATTTTACTTACATATTAAAAATTTGTTAAATAGAACAATTAAAATTGTGACGTACAAAGTTTTAATTTAACACTCCGAAATATTAACGATTCAAGGTTTCTGTTTCAAATCATTAAGTTTCAAATTGTTTAGTTTTTAATATTTGATCTATAATTGCTTATTTTAAATAAAATATTGCTAAAAATTAAAAAAAAATGTCCTAATTAAAAGATTTCAAATTAATTGGTTTAAAAATTGAATATTTCAGATTGAAACAATATTTGAATAGGATTTGGAATTGAATGAGAGCGTTTAATTTTTTAAATTATTTTAAAATTAAGAATAGTTTATAAAGTTTCAATCGGACGCTTACATTTGTTAAACTACTGATACTTTCAAATTGTAAAATTGAATCGTCCTCTAAAGTAAATTATTGTTCATCAATTTTCAATAATCGAACTACAGTTCAGTGTGATTGATTATGATAGCAAAAGTTCTTTGTAAAAATATACAACATAATTTTTAATACAGTTTACCAATATTTCAACTTTTGTGAAATCTTGTATTTTTTTGTAAAGATTTTTAATTTTCTACAATAATGTACGTAAAATTAAAAGTGTTTTTATGACGTCAAACACTAAAATTAAAAAAATGTAAAATTCTGTAGTTTTCTGTAATACTTTGTAGATTTTTACAAAAAAGTAAAAAAATATATTTGTAAAAAATTATACAAAGGACCCCGCACCAAATGTACAGAAAAAAGCCTTATGATAAAAAATTCTAAAAAAAATTTTTTCTTGTATTTTCGAACCTGCAAACTAAAAATTCGAAAGAAAAATGTCAGAAAGATGGACAGTTTTTAGACAAACACTTGTCAAAAGTTTCGATTTTTACATGTATTTTAATGGAAAAATGCTTATTTTTGCAAAATGTTTTTTTTTCTCAAAAACACTATGATAGATTTGACTAAAACTTTTATATTTTGACGATCAGGCGTACCGAATCAAAAGATTCATACCCACGAACTAGAAAGATCAATGATTCTTTGGGTATACAGCATGTTTTTGGGGGTGTTTTTGTACCCTAAACATCCAAGTAACATATGTAAATCATCATTTCTTAGTAACTAAAATCAATAGAGATTTTTATTCAACTGCTACGGTTTGAAACGACTTTCCAATAAGTGGAGTAAGCGTACATAGCAAGAATATGTTTTGACCTAATTTTAGGGGATGTTTTACCATCCCTTAAACAATAAGTCTGAAGTTCCTAACGCATTAATCAATAACGAATAATAATTTTATTTTTAAATGCATGAAAGCTGCTATTTTATGACAGAAAATAGTCGCGTACAACCCTAAAAACTTCTTAAAGCACTTTCAACCCTTCATCAGATATAAAACTCACCCAAGCTACCCCTAAATATTTTTAAAATTCAACAAAACCAACCTAATTCAAATATCCGCCCAGTTTTTGCTGATAATAATTTCAATTGATACCAAAGGGGCACACATAACGTCTCAACCTTTCAGCACATATAGAACTCACCCCAGCAACCCCCGAATATTTTAAAAGTTCAATAAAAGCACCCTAATTCAAAAATACGCCAGGTTTTTCTGATAATGTTTTCAGAGTATGCCAAAGGGACAAAAAAGTGTCTCAATCCCTCAGCACATATAGAACTCACCCCAGCAACCCCTAAATATTTTTAAAATTTAATACAATCACCCTCATTTCAAAGTACACCAGGATTTTTCTGAAAATGTTTTCAGTTGATGCCAAATGGGCAAAAAAATGTTTCAAAACTTCAAGATTAAGGCAGAAAATAACCAAAGATAATTCACACCGTACTTTTCCAAACACGTTAAAATTGATAACAAAAAATATAAGTCAAGTGCACTTATATTAAAGCGATATTGACGGTAGTAATAATTGAAATATAAATACACTCATAATATGTAAGAAAATAAATAATAGCAACTGGTACCAACCTGTACAAACCTGCTTTAACTGGTTTCAACCTGTACGATTAAGTTGTAAGACTATTTTTACACGAAAAAGTTTTAATATTGTTCTAACCTTTACCAATAACTTATGAAAATATTTTTACACGGGAAATTCAAATATTCATAAACTCGGACTTGTACCAATCTGAGACAATCTGTTGTAACTTGTACGAAACTGTACCAATAAGTTGCAACAGTACTTTTATGTGGGAACTCTGCAAACCTGTTGTATGAGGGTAATTGTTGCATTAGAGTGATTTCATTGAATTTTTAAAATATTCGGGGGTGGCTGGGGTGAGTTCTACATGTGCTGAAGGGTTGAGACTTCATGTGTGCCCCTTTGGCATCAATTGAAATTATTATCAGCAAAAACTGGGCGGATTTTTGAATTAGGTTGGTTTTGTTGAATTTTAAAAATATTTAGGGGTAGCTTGGTTGAGTTTTATATCTGATGAGGGGTTGAAAGTGCTTTAAGAAGTTTTTAGGGTTGTACGCGACTATTTTCTGTCATAAAATAGCAGCTTTCATGGATTTAAAAATAAAATTATTGTTCGTTATTGATTAATGCGTTACGAACTTCAGAGTCATTGTTTAAGGGACGGTAAAACATCCCCTAAAATTAGGTCAAAACATATTCTTGCTATGAACGTTTACTCCACTTATTGGAAAGTCGTTTCATGTCGTAGCAGTTGAATAAAAATCTCTATTGATTTTAGTTACTAAGAAATGATGATTTACATATGTTACTTGGATGTTGAGGGTACAAAAACACCCCCAAAACATGCTGTATACCCAAAGAATCATTTATCTTTCTAGTTCGTGGGTATGAATCTTTTGATTCGGTACGCCTGATCGTCAAAATATAAAAGTTTTAGTCAAATCTATCATAGCGTTTTTGAGGGAAAAAAATATTTTGCTAAAATAAGCATTTTTCCATTAAAATACATGTAAAAATCGAAATTTTGGACATGTGTTTGTCTAAAAACTGCCCGTCTTTCTGACATTTTTCTTTCGAATTTTTAGTTTGCAGGTTCGAAAATACAAGAAAAAAATTTTTTTAGAATTTTTTATCATAAGGCTTTTTTCTGTACATTTGGTGCGGGGTCCTTTTTGAATGGTAGCCGTATTTTGTATTATTCTAAAAACCGACTTGTTTGAAGCACCTTAAAGCCAGTTGTGTAGTCCCAAAAGTAATTGAAAAGTCAACTATTATATTTTTTGTTCGGAATTCATCTCGTTTGCTTAAAAATTCTATTATTTGGTTAAAAATTCAACTATTTTGATGAAAATTCGTTTGATGTTTGGCTAAAAATAGATTTTTTAAACTGACAATTAAACTATTCTATTTTTGGTTAAAAATTTATCTTTTTCAGTTAAAAATTTAACTGTTTGGTTAAAAATGTATTTATTTTTAGTTGAAAGTTCAACTTTGTGGTTGAAAATTTATATATTTTATTGAAAATTCGTCTTTTTTGGTAGAAATTTAATCTTCTTGGTTGAAACTTTAACCTTCTTCGTTCAAAATGTATCTTTTTTGGTTAAAAATGCAATTGTTCGTTTGAAATATCAACTGCTACATGTTTTTTCAAAAAATTTCGTCTTTTGGCGTAAAAGTTCAATAATTTGGGTGACGTTTTCTTCGTTTTTGACTGAAAAATCTTTATTTGTATAAAATGCATCGTTTTGATTAGAAAATGTAACTTCTGGGTTGAAAGTTGAACTACTTTGTTAAAAATTCTTTTTTTTTTGGTTGAAGATTTATGATTTTAATTGAAAATTCATCTCTTCGGTTGAAAATTATATTATTTCGTAGAAAATTCATCTTGTTGGTCAAAAATTAATAATAGCGGGTTGAAAGTTCAACGGTTTTGTGAAAAATTCGTCTTCTGGGTTGAAAATTTGTCTTTTTTTTATTAAAAGTTGACCCACTTTGTTAAAAATTTATTTTTTTGTTTGAAGATTCATCTCTTTGGTTGTAGAACATTCGTCTTCTGGGTTGAAATTGATCTTTTTTAGTTGGAAGTTCAACTTTTTGGTTGAAAATTTATCCTTTTTGGTTAAAAATGCAATTGTTTGGTTGAAATATCAACTGTTACATGCTTCGTTGAGTAAATGAACTTTTATGTTAAAAATTCTACTGTTTTGTAGAAAATTCATCTTTCTGGGTTTTTGGGTTGAAAATTACATTTGTTTTAGACAATTCGTCTTTTTGTGGCTTTAAAATTAAATAATTTTGTTGAAAATCCATGTATTTTGTTTAAAATTCGTTTTATTTGTAAAACATTAATCTTCTTGGTAAAAAATTCAACTTTTTGGTTGAGAATTCAACTATCTCGTTGAAAATTCATCTTTCTCGATTGAAAATTATCTTTTTGGTTAAAAATTGATCTTTTCCAATTTAAAAGTCCACTGTTTGGTTAAATCTTTAACTATTTGTTAGAAAACTCGTATGTGTTACTGGAAAGTTCATATTTTTGCTTGTTAATGCAACTGATTGATTGAAATTTTTTTTTAATTTGTCTTTTGGGTTGAAAATTCAACTATTTTGTTAGAAATGGAACTATTTTGTTAAAAATGGAACTATTTTGTTAAAAATTCAACTTTTTTATAAAAATTCATGTTTTCGGTGGAAAATTCAACTGTTCTGTTGGTAATTTGTCTTTTTGGATAGAAAATTCGTCCTTTTTGATTGAAAGTTCATCTTTTTTGGTAGAAAATTCATATTTGTTGGTTGAAAATAAATTGTTTTGTTAAAAATCCAACTGTCTTCTAAAAAATTAATCTTTTTGGCTTGAAAATTCAACTATTTGGTTGAAAATTCCACTGTTTTTTGATAATTTTTTTTGTTTGAAAATTCGAAAACTTGGTTTTCCACTGATTGGTTTGAAATGCAACTATTTTGTTGAAATTTTAATTATTTGCTTAAAAATTCAACTTTTTGATTGAAATGCAATTATTAGTTTAGAAATGGGACTATTTTCTTGAAAATATAATTATTTTGTTAAAATTTCAATTATTTTGTTTAAAAAATAATATTTTTTGGTTAAAATTCAACTGTATTGTTGAACATTCGTCCTTTTAGCTTAAAAATTCATCTTTTTGGCTTGAAAATACAACTTTTTTGGGGTTTAATCTATTTTGTTTAAAAATTTAACTACTTTGTTGAAAAATTATCTTCTTTGGTTGAAAATTCAACTGTTTTGTTGAAAATTAATCTTTTTGGATAGAAAATTCTTTCTTTTTGATTGAAAATGCATCTTTGTTGGTAGAAAATTATATTTTTGGTTGAAAATTCATCTTTGTGGGTTGAAAATAAACTGTTTTGTTAAAAATTCAACTGTCTTCTAAAATATTAAATTATGATTAAAAATGCAACTTTATTTTGAATAAATTTATCTCTTCAGGTTTATAAGTCTACCATTATATTTTTGCTTAAAAATGATTATTACTCTGTTGAAAAATTAATTATTTTGTTGAAAATTTAACAATTTTGTTAAAAGATCATCCTTTTTGGTTGAAAATTCAATTATTTTGTTGTAAATGCAATATATTTCGTCTTGAAATCTTAGGAATTTAAAGTGTTTCGTATTGAATGCAATATGTTATCTACATTAATTTTATTGAAAAGAATTTATAAACGTAAAATCCGTTTTTAGCCAACGGCTACGTTTCTCGTGTGACAAGAAAGTGGCTTGGCGCCGCCAGGCCTTCGGAAAAAGTACCCTGGCGGCGCCAGGCCTCGTCTACACTACTGGTTAAAGCTGACTAATAAAACTCTTATGATACTAATTTTTTTCTTTTACAAATTTGTTATAGGTAGTAACTCCTCAAAAGTGTGGAGACGTTTATCTTTACGACCTTCCAGCAAACAGGGGAAGCCCTGCCCCCTCTTCTATGTACGAGTCTCGTTTAAACGAGAACGATCAATTACACATGGGTAAGTGTTCCAACTTTTTTTCTAATTTACATCCACTTTTACCTGGATTAAATTATAGCCGAGTTCACAATTCTTTCCTCTATTTCACTCTTTCCCCCTTTTTAAAAAGAATTCCTACTTTTCCCCCGATTTCGAGAAACTTTTTTTTTTTTTGTTAAATCCTGCAAATCTTTGAAAACCTGGGAAAGTCCTTGAATTTTGCTCATGGTCCTGGAATTTTTAATTCCTTGAAGAAAAAATAGGATTTTAAACTTGATCTCTGCTGAACGAAAAAAGACTGTTGAACCGTTTTTTGGTAATTTTAATTAAATTTCTAATTTTTTGTTTTGTTTGTTTGTTTGAAAGTAGAAAAACACACCTTTTTAACAATAGATTGTTCATTTTTTCACGTTGGAAGATTACGAAGTTAAAATCGAAAATATTTCAAAGGTTCTAATTTATTCCCGATTTTTTTCAACTTTAACAATAATTTCATAAAATTTGACTGAGTCATCCCACACTATTTGTACAATAAGGTTGAAAATTCGTGTTTTTTTTATTGAAAATTAATTTTTTTAGTTGAAAATTTAACTATTCCAGTGAAAGATGCATTATTTTTGTTTGAAAGTTTAACTAACTTGTTGAAAATTCCGTTTATTCATTGAAGATTGAACTTTTGTTGAAAATTCTTTTTCTTTTGTTAGAAAATTAATTTTTTAACTGATAGTTGAACTATTCAATTATTGGTTGAAAATTGTTCGTTTTTAGTTGAAAATACATATTTTCTGGGTGGAAACTCAACTATTTTGTAAAATGTTCGTATTTTTGACTGAAAAATGCAAATGTTTTGTTAACCCTTTTTCTTTTTGAGTTACAAATTTTATTATTTTGGTAAAAACATCAACTATTTGGTTGAAAATGAACTTTTAGATCAAAAATTCATATTTTCGGCTTCAAATTCAACAATTCCATTGAAATTTTTTTCTCTATTTACTGAAAAATCTTTCTTGGTAGAAAATTCACTTCTTTTGTTGCAAATTTTTTTTTTAAATTTATCTTGTTTGGTACAAATTTAATCTTCTTTATTCTAATTGCAACTATTCCATTTTTAGCTAAAGATGAATTTTTTTAAAATTAAAAATGCAACTACGTGGGTAAAAGTTGAACCAATTTGTTAAAAATGTACTTTTTTCTTTGAAGATTCATCTCTTTGGTTGAAAATTTAACTATTTTGTTGAAAGTTCTTTTTTTTCAATAATTTTTTTATCTGGCAATGTAATTTTTCCATTTTTTTTTTTTGGTAGAAAATTAAATTATTTTGGTAAAGGTTGAGTAACTTTATTAAAAAATAATTTTTTTTCTGTTGAAAATTCTCTAACTAAAAATGTAATTATTCCATTTCTTGTTGAAAATTGATCTTTTTTAGTTGAAAATTCGTCTTTATTGGCAGAAAACTAAACTTTTTTGTAGAAATTTCCTCTTTTTTTTGTTAAAACTGCAACTATTTGTTTTAAAATTAACTTTATTGTTGAAAATTCATATGTTCGGGTTGAATATGCAAATTAAAAAAAAAAATCGTCTTTTGTCCTAAAATTTCAATAATTTGGGTGACTTTTTTTCTTTCTTGGCTAAAAAATCTTTATTTGTTGAAAATTCGTCTTCTTGGTTAGAAAATTTAACTTCTGGCTTGAAAGTTGAACTCTTTTGTTAAAAATTCTTTTTTTTTTTTTGGTTGAAGATTTATTATTTTGGTTGAAAATTCATCTCTTTGATTGAAACTTAAATTATTTCGTTGAAAAATAATCTTTTTGTTAGAAAATTAATATTTTCGGATTGAAAGTTCAACGGTTTTGTAGAAAATTCGTCTTCTGAGTTAAAATTTTGTCTTGTTTGATTAAAAGTTGACCCACTTTATTAAGAAATTTTTGTTTGTTTGAAGAGTCATCTCTTTGGTTGAAAATTTAAGTATTTTGTTGAAAATTATTTTTTTTTTAAATTTAAAATCAATTTTCTTTCGGAAAATGTAACTTTTTCATTTTTTGTTGAAAATTGATCTTTTTTAGTTGAAAATTCGTAATTTTTAACCAAGAAAAATGACTTCTATAAAAAAAGAGGAACTTTTGATCTAGAAATATGAAATCTCAAATTGTTGAAAATTCGTTTTTTTTAATGAAAAATAATTTTTTCAACTTAGAATTCAACTTTTTTATTTTAAATAAAAATATTTCTTGGTTAAGAATAATTTTTTTGCTGAAAATTCAACTATCTGATAAAACATCTGTCTGTTTGGCTTAAAAATTCAACTATTTGGTTGAAAATGCAACTGTTTTGCTTGAAAGTTCAACTAGTTGATTGAAAATTAATTTTTTTATTGAAAATAAACTATTCGATTGGAAATTCTCCTTTTTTTGGTTTAAACTTAACTTTTTTGTTGAAAAATAATTTTTTTCGGGTTTCAAATGCAATGGGTTTCTACAGCATTTTACTTTTAGCTTGAGAACTTAACTCCGTTGATGAAAATTCATCTCTTTTGGTAGAAAATTTAACCTTTTTTTTCAAAATTTAACTATTTTGTTGAAAATGCAATATATTTTGACTTGAACTCTTAGGAATTTAAAGCGTTTCATATTGAATTTAATATTGTACCTACATTGATGTGATTTAAAAGAATTTATTTCCCTATTTTCGTGAAAAATGACCTTTATTTTCCCTGTTTTGAGATCATTTTGGACTGTGATATGAATATCACGCCTAGCATTGTAAAAATATTATCAGGATAGACCACCCTACAGTAGATAATCAATAATTTAAAATACCAATGTATTTCAAAGAAATTATTTAATATAATTAATAGTTAGGATACTATACATGTTAATAAATTAATATTAGAATTAATTATTTTAGGTATAATTGTGCTTTTAATTAATGATTATCTACTGTAGGCTCATTATCTACTCTAGGGAGTTCTCCCCTACATAAGTTCTGAATTTTTAGGTCGTTTTTTGTCGAATATGAGAACACCAGCAGCTGACAGTAGCGGTGACATCAACGATTGTTACGATACACCACCTAGAGCTGTTCCCGTACTTCAGTCACCTACCAGAAGTCCAAGTCCTGCTCCATCCTGCTACGCTGTTCCAAGACCAGCAGCTTCCTACACACCAAATTCAAATTGCTCTGCTGGTTCTGGAATAACACCTCTCGACAGTTACGATGTGCCACGACCTTTGCAACCCTTAACACCCAGCAGCTCAGCGTCCAGTCTGACGAATGATGGCTCTCTTAGTGGATCTAATAGGTATGTCCATTGCATCAAGTTTCTATTGATTTCAGGAATACAGCAGGGATCACAGCGGTTCAGTAGTTCAATTTTAGGTAAGGGACCGTATTTAAATTATGTAACAACTCAAGGGGGAGGGAGGAGATTTTTTTCAAGAGATTTTTTTACCATTTTTCCTGGGGGGGGGGGGGGGGGCTCGCTCGTTCATGTACGTAATTTTTGGAAATTTGCGAATGAAACAAATAACTCACAGTAATTGTATAGAAGTCAGGGATTTAGAAAAAAACTTGCAAAAGTCAGAGAATTTCTATAACTTTAAATTAATGTTCAAGGAAAATGAAAAATTATTCAGGGAAAAATTAGGGAATTTTTAAAATGATGTTTTGCGGTAACCCTGAAATAATATTCTTGTTAGTAATTTATTTTCCTTGTATTTATATTTATATTACTTTTTGTTGCAAATTCTTTCTCCTGAAGATTATCTTTTTAGCTACAAAATTTATTATTTGTTTGAAAATGTAACAGTTTTGTTAAAAAGTCATTCTTTTTGGTTGAAAATTCAACTATTTATTTGAAAATTGGTTT
Organism: Andricus curvator; assembly: GCA_932195095.1. Classification (NCBI taxonomy): domain Eukaryota; kingdom Metazoa; phylum Arthropoda; class Insecta; order Hymenoptera; family Cynipidae; genus Andricus; species Andricus curvator. The sequence goes on along the minus strand of CAKNYM010051843.1, from coordinate 55,421 downwards.
ACTGAATTTAAAAATTCATCTGTTTTAGTAGAAATTTCATCTTTCTTGGACAAAAATGCAACTATTTGATAGAAGATTCAATAATTTTGTTAAAAAGTCATCCTTTTTGTTTAAAAATTCAACTGTTTTGTTGAAAATTCGTCTTTTTGGGTTCAAAAATCAGTATCTTCGTAGAAAATTGACTTCTTGTTTAAAATTCATATTTTAATGTTGAATAGTCAAACTAAAATCTTTTTTGGATGAGAATTCAAATTTTCTTTCAAATTTGATTTGGAAATTCATCTCTTTTAGTAGAAATTTCACTCTTCTTGTATAAAAAAGCAACTATTTGCTTGAAGATTCAATAATTTCGTTATAAAGTCTTTTTTGTTGTTAAAAATTCAACTGTTTTTTTGAAAATTCAAGTATCTTCGAAGAAAATTTACTTCTTATTTAAAACTCATATTTAAATGTTGAAAATTAAAATTAATATCTTTTTTGGATGAAAATTCAATCTTTTTCAAATTTGTCTTTTTGATTTAAAAATGTATCTGTTTTAGCAGAAATTTCATCTTGGATAAAAATGCAACGGTTTTTTTTTTAAATTAATCTTGTTTGCTTGAGGATTCAACTATTTTATTTTTTCATTCATCTCTTTGGTTGAAAGTTAAAATATTTGGTTGAAAATTGATCTTTTTTAAATGCAAATTCAACTGTGTGGGTATAAGCTGAACTACTTTGTTGAAATTTTGTTTTTGTTTGAAAGAAGGTTTATCTCTTTGGTTGGACATTTACCTACTTTTGTTGAAAATTATTATTTTTTTGCTGAAAATTCATATTTTCTGATTGAAAATTCAATTATTACATAGAAAACTCGTCTATTGGCTTGAAGGTTCAACAGTTTAGGCAAACATTTTTCTTCATGAATGAAAAATCTTTATTTGTTAAAAATTCGTCTTTGTGGTTTTAAAATTCATTTTTTAAACGAAATTTCATATTTTTTGGTTGAAATATTGACTATTGCACTTTTTTGTTGAAAATTCATGTTTTTAGGTTAAAATTTTTTTTTATCTTTTTATATTTTTTAATAAAAAATTCATCTATTTTAGTAGAAATTGCATCTTTCTTGGAGAAAAATGCAACTGTTTGGTAAAAATTCAACAATTTTGTTAAATCATCCTCTTTGGTTGAAAATTCAACTGTTTTGTTAAAAATTCGTCTTTTTGGGTTGAAAATTCAACTACTTTCATAGAAAATTAACTTTTTATTTAAAATTCACATCTTAGTGTTGAAAATTTAACTGAATTATTTTTTACTTCTTTGTTCAAAATTCATTTGTTTGGTCGGGAATGTAAACATTTGGTTTAAATTCGTCTTTTTAGGTTGAAAATTGATTTTTTTGTGTTGAAGGTTCATAATTTTAGTTAAAAAATCATCTCTTTGTTTGAAAATATAACTATTTTCTTGATCATAAGTCTTTTTGAGTTGAAAGTTCCACCATTTGGTTTAAAATTATATTTTTTGTTGAGAATTCATCTTCCTTGGTTGAAAAATCCAATATTTTGTTGAAAATTCGTCTTTTTGGTTTCAAAATATAACAATTTTGGTAGAAATTTAATCTTTTTTGGCTTAAAATGCAACTTTTTGGTTGAAAAATAATCTGGTTGAGGTTTCAACTATTTAATTTGTAAATTCGATTTATAATTTTATTTGTAAATTCATCTGTTTGGTCAATAATGTAACAATTTTTTTTATTTTCATTGTTTGAAAATATAACTATTTTATTGATAATTCGTCTTCTTCATTTTTTGTTGATAATTAACCTTTTTTGGTTGAAAAATGCAACTATTTTGTTGAAAATTCGTCTTTTTGGGTTAAAAATTTAACTATTTTGTTAGAAAATTCAACTTCTTGGTTGAAAATTCAATAATTTGGCTGAAATTTGTTTTCTTTCTTGACTGAAAAAGCTTTTTTTGTTTAAAAATCAATTTTTTCGGAAATACTTTTTTGGATGAATTCAACTGTTTTTGATTAAATATTCAAATCTTTTTAGGTTGAAATATCAACTATTCCATTTTTGGTTGAGAATTCATCATATTTGGTTAAAAATGCGACGGATTGGTTGCGAATTAATCTGTTTTGATTGAGGATTCAACTGTTTTGGCTTCATTCAACTGTTTTTGTTTTAAAATGAAAATCTTTTTGGTTGAAAATGAAAATACTTGGTTAAAGATTCCTTTTTTTTTATCGAAGATTCAGCATTATTATAGTAGAAAATCGATCTTTTTGGTTGAAAATGGATCATTTATTATTTTTACTTGAAATTTTAAGAATTTAATGCGATTCAAGTTGAATTAAATTTGAAACATTTTAGGCCCTGGGACATTATCTTGATATCAAAAAGAATATTTCTCAAAGTGTCTTGAATTTCTCTTTATGATTCTTAAAAAATGAATCGAAACTTCGTAAAAAAGGGAGAAATTGGGTCAAAATTCTCGATTTTAGGTTTTTTTCAACTTTTAAGGGGGGAAAAAGGGATGAGATAAAAAAGGGGGCTAAATGTGATCCCTGTGACTAGAATACAGAATCTTTACGCTTATTTAACACACCATTTTTCATCCAGGTCGAGCCTAACTGCCCCAGATTATGATATACCTCGACCACGTCTTCTAACGTCTGCAGTGTCCTCACGCCATAATACACCCGTGCCTAAAACTCCAACTCCTCCGCCACCAAATCAGCATATTTATGACGTACCCGTAAATAAAGAATTGCCGTTGGAGTTGGATTCTGCCTTGGAGGGTCTGCAGAGGCTTCAAAGTGAAGCATCGGCCGCGATAAGTAAACTGTTGGGATTCGTAAGTCCCGGATGGAGATCACCTCAAAAATTGGACAAAACCTTAATGGATCTTCGACTGGCCTCCCTGAGGCTAAGGACCTCATTGCATGACTTGGCTGAATTTGCAGAAGGTTCGAAAAATGAAATATTTATTATCAGATTTGGGTAGTAACTTGTTACAATCAGGGTATCCAACGACTAGGAATGGGTAGTGTTCTAAAGAGTTTAAGTGCTCAGAGAAATTCTCAAGAGCATGCGAATATGCTCGAGAATATGCTCGACCTTTATGTGCTTTGAGAATTTAATCAGGGTGTCTAGTGTCCTGGAAATCTTTGAAAACCTGCAAAAGTCTTTGAATTCGTTTTTACCTGGAAAAACCTGGAAAAGTCCTTGAATTTTGCTCATGGTTCTGGAATATTTGTTCTTTTAAAGAAAAAATAGTTTTTCAAACTTTTGCTCTGCTAAACGAAAAAAGATTGCCTTTTTAACAAGAGACTGTTTCTTTTATCACGGTGAAAATCACAAAGCTAAAATCGAAATGATATTTGAATGTTAATGGTTAGAGCAAATAAAAAATTGATCGGGCTAAAGTTAGAGAATTTTGAAAAACGAAGTTTGGGACTAGTAATTATTTGAGTTAGTAATTTATTTTCCTTGTATTTTTATTTCTTTTCTTACAGTTGTTTCATCCTGACGATTAATTTCAGTGAAGAATTTTATTATTTGGTTGCAAATTCAACCATTTTTATTAATAATTTTTTAAACTAAAACGTAACTATTTCATTTTTGGCTGAAAATTTATATTTTTAAAATTGAAAATTCAATTACTTGGGTAAAACTTGAACCACTTTTTTAAAAATTTGTTTGATGTTTGATCTCTTTGATTGAAAATTTAAATATTTTGCTGAAAATTCTTTTTTTCATTTAAAATTTATTTTTTAACCTACAAATATAACTTTCCCAATTTTTTGCTGAAATTTAATCTTTTTAAGTCAAAAGTTGGTCTTTTATTGGTAGGAAACTAATCCTGTTGGTGGAAATTTTCTCTCGTTTGATTAAAACTGCAATTTTGTTGGTTAAAAATGAACTTTTTTGCTGAAAATTTGTATTTTCGGGTTGAAAATGCTGTCTTTTGGCTTGAATGTTCAACAATTTCTTTGACATTTTTTCCTGTACTGGCTGAAAAATCTTTATTTGTTGAAAATTCATCTTTTTGATTAGAAATTTCGTCGCTTTGATAGAAAATTAATAATTTCGGGTTGAAAATTCAACAGTTTTGTTAAAAATTTGTGTCTTTTTTTGTTTGTTAAAAGTTGACCTACTGTATTAAACATTCACTCTTTGGTTGCAGAATTGCAGATTCATTATTTTAGTTGAAAATTCATCTCTGGTTCAAAATTCAGCTATTTAGTTGACATTTTTTTACTGAAAATTATTCATTTTTAGTCGAAAATTAAATTATTTGTGTGCAAATTGGTTTATTTTGTTGAAAATTTGTCTTTTTTGGTAGAAAATTAATTTTCTTCGTTGAAAATTCGTCGTTTTGGTTAAGAATTCATTTTTGTAGGTTAAAAGTTGAACTATTTGGTTACAAATTTAACTATTTTGTTGAATTTTTTTTTCTCAATTCAATTCTTTGGTTGAAAATCTAACTATTTTGTTGAAAATTTGGTTTTTGTTGTTGTTGAAATACCTACTATTTAATTTTTCGTTGAGAATTCGTCTTTTTGTCGAAAATTCCAATTTTTGTGTTGAAAATTCAACTATTTTTGGTTAAAGTTTAATATTTTTTTGTTTCAAAATAAGACTATCTGGTTGGAAATTAATTTTTGTAATTTCAAGTATTTTGTTTAAAAAATCAAGACAATTCAACTGTTTTGTTGAACATTCGTCTATTTCGACAGAAAATTCGTACTTTTGGATTTAAAATTCACCTTTTTTGTTAAGAATTGAACTGTCTTCTAAAAAATTCAATTATTTCGTTGGAAATGCAACTGTTTTTAGTTGAAGTTTAATCTTTTCTGTTTAAAATTCGATTATGTAGTTGAAAATTCATCTTTTTAGGTAGAAAACTCAACAATTTGGTTAAAAAATCAACTTATTTGTTGACAATTTTATTATTTTGTTGAAAATAAACCTAAATTAGCTTAAAATTCGATAACTCAGTCAAATTTTAACCAATTCTAGAAAAAAATCTCATTACACACGGTGCTGAACTCGCTTTGATATTATAAACAGCAAAAAAATATTGAATTTTGAAAGTTTCATTAAATTGTTTTTAACGCTGAAGAAACGGGAAACTTTGAATATTTTCTATCGTAGCGTCGTGATATTTCACCTTTATAAAATGAACAATGCCCAAAAAAAACTTTTTTTTCGATAAAATCAGATTTTACATAGGGGCGTATGAGAAATTTCGCATATGGCACTTTTTCGGTTCCACTAGACCTACAATTTCTACTATGTTTCGTGGAAAGTATTTTTTTTACTGTAAAAAAGAACCTGGAAAAATGTATTTTTTTGTCCTGGAAAACCTGGAAAAGTCCTGGAATTTTTGTTTTAAGAAACGCTAGACACCCTGATTTAATGAGCATTTGTGAGCATTTTGAATTAGGATTTGAAAAATCGTATTTTCTATCTTTATTAATAATAATTACATTATTTAAATTTCGCGGAAAATGTATCGCTTCAAATTGGAAAGTCCGCTAAATTTAAATGATAAAAGAAGTCAAAGTAATAGAAAACATATTATTCGCATTAAACAATGCCTTATTCAGGGTTGCTACAATATTCCAATTTCTAAGTTCTTCTAGGTATAAGACCAACTATACACCTGGAAGATTGATAATGTTGATGCAAAAAAATATTGTTTCTAAATATATTTTAAACACTTTTTAGTTGTGTTTTCAATTCAAAAAGATAAATTTTCAACCAAAAATATGAATGATTAACCAAATAGTTAGTTGAATTTTCAACCCAAAAGATTATTTGTCTACTAAAAAAGACTCGTTTTCAACAAAGTACATGGATTTTCATCTGAAAAAGATCAATTTTCAACCAAAATTAGAATAGTTTAAATTAAAATATCAGAAAAAGAAATATTCAACAACAAAAAACACGAATTTTCCACAAAATAGTTTTTTTATGCAAAAAAATTATTTTTTAACCAAAAATAGAAGAATTAAATTTTTGTTTAAAACAATCAATTTTCAAGCAAAAAACAATGAGTTCTCAACAAAATAATTCAATTTTACACCCAAAAGATGAATTTTCTACCAAAAAAGATACAGCTTCAATAAAATATATAAATTTTCAACTAAAAAAGATAAATTCACAAACCAAAAACAGAATAGTTCAGTTTGCTGTTAGAAAAGTAAATTTCAAACAAACAAAAAATGAGTTTTCATCAAAATTAATTAATTGTCAAGTAAAAAGAAACGAATTTTCAACCAAAAAAATTCATTTTTATTCACAATGATAACTTTTCAACCAAAAATATGAATTGTTGACCAAATAGTAAAATTTTCAACATAAAAGATGAATTTTCTATCAACAAAAAAGGCGAATTTTCAACTAAATAGTTTTTTTTTCAACCAAAGAAATGAATTTTTAACAAAAAATAAAATAGTTAAATTTTCAGTTAGTAAAATAAATTTTCAACCAAAAAAGAAACTAATTTTCAACAAAATAGTTAAATTTTCAAGCAAAAAAATGAATATTTAACCAAAAAGATAAAAGTTTCCAATAAATGAGAGTACTCTTCTACCAAAAAAAAGACGGATATTCAACAAATAGTTGAACTTTCACCTAAAGCAGATAAATTTTCAACTAAAAATAAAATATTTAAATTTTCAGTAAAAAAGTTACATTTTTAGTAAAAAAAATTAATTCTAAATAAGAAAAAACTAATTTTCAACTGAAAAGATGAATATTCCACCAAAATAGATGAATTTTAAAAAAATTACATGATTTTTCAACCAAATATTTGAATTTGAAAGGAATTTTAAACCAAAAAGATACATTAGTCTCCAAGAAGATTAAAAATTCTCCGACGAAATTCGAATTTTCAATAAAATATAGGAATTTTAAACCAAATATTTGGATTTTCAACTAGAAAACATAATTTTCAACAAAATAATTAAGTTTTGAGCAGAAAAAAGTTTTTCAACTAAAATGATGAATTATCAACAAAATAAATGAATTTTGAACAAAGTAGTTCCACTTCCAACTAAGTAGTTGAATTTTTAACCAAAGAAGATAAATTGTCAACGAAAAACTTAATATTTAAACCAAAAAGGATTTTAATTTTATACCAAAAATAGTTGAATTCAACCAAAAAAAAAGGATTTTCAACCAAATAGTTTGAATCCTCAAGCAAAACAGATTAATTTTCAACGAAATAGTTGCGATTTTTAACCATAATAATAAAATTAACTTCAACTTTAGTTTGTCGCAAATTCCCTAACTCTGTCAGGTAATTTAAAAAAGGACATGTTTACTGCGCTCTAGGATGTTTAAAAAAAAAAAAAATATATATATATATATATATATATATATATATAAAAATGCTCATATTTTCGAAATAAGAAATCATTCAACTGAAAATTTTTTTATTTATCGAGATATAATTTATTGTGACATTTTTTGTGATATTTAACTTACAAATGATAAAAATTATTAGTTGAAAATTTCGATGTTAGTTCAATTTCAGAGTTAGATTATGGTCATACAGCGGATTTTTCGAGGAGTTGACCACTATTTTCAAAGATTTCAAAGCATTTCAAAATATTTCAAAACATTTTAGAAGGTTTTACAAAGTTTTCAAATAATTAAGTGATTTTAATGAATACAAAAGATTGCACAAATATTTCAAAGATTTGAAACGATTTCAAATTTTTTTAGAGGATTTCACAAAGATTTCAAATATTTTAATGATTTCAAATTAATACAAAATATTTAACAAATATTTCAAAGATTTCAAAAGAATAGAAGAATTGCAAAGATTTCAAAATTTGTTAGAAGATTTCACAAACATTAAGAATATTCCAGTGATTTCAATAGAATACAAAAGATTTCTGAAAGATTTCACAAATATTTCAAAGAATTCATAAGGATTTCAAAAGATTTCAAGAATTTTAAAGATTTCTACAAGGGTGCAGTACACCAGATTTTAAAGATTTCTGAACATTTGAATGACTTGAAACGATTTCAAATTTTTTTAAGATTTAAAATTTTTTAAGATTTCAATTTTTTTAAAGATATCACAAATAAAAAATATTTCAGAAAGATTTTACAAATATTGCACAGAATTCATATAAATTTCAAAATATTTCATAGATTTCATAAAATTTTTTTAAAATTTCACAAAGATTTCAAGGATTTCGAAGATTTTAAACGATTTCAAATTTGTTTAGAAGATTTCACAAAGATTAAGAATATTCCAGTGAATTAAAAAGAATACAAAAGATTTCAGGAAGATTTAAAAAAAAAATTTCAAGAATTCATAAGGATTTCAAAAGATATAAAGAATTTTAAATTATTTTTGGCTTGGAAATTTAACTCTTTTGACATGTCTATTACGGAATTTCAATTTTTTTCTAAATATATACTGTTGTTCACTTGCCGAAATATATTGTGTATTTTTTATTTACATTAGCTAATGCCTATTTCTTTTTAAATGAAGTTTTTATGAATCGTCTTAGTTATTTTGATTTTTAAATTATAAAATTAAGGAAGTGAAAAAAGTAACTTTTTAGCTAACTTGAAGTTACTTTATCTAGTAACTGTAACTATTTACTCAAAGAAAAGTAACTTACCCAACACTGTTTATTATAATATTGATCAAATGTAGCTACATTGGCAAGTTAAAAGTTTAATTTTGGTTTCTAGGAACCCTTGGAAATGCTGGAAAAGCGCCGGACAAGGGCCTGGCGATAAAGTTAAGGCCACTGGTTAAAGCATTACGAGATTCCGATAAGCTTATTCAAGAAGCAGCTGGTGAATTAGATACGATAGAATGGGATGCAGCTCAACTGTGTCGAGGAGGTGACGATACACCGACGCCAACAAATTGCACGACACCTTCACTTCTTGTGCCGGTACAGCCGGATCCACTCGATCAGCTGATTGCGTGCGCCAGGTCTTTGACAGAGGATGTTCGCCAAGTTGCTAGTTTTATTCAGGTATGTATCATTTTAAAATTGCCTCTGTTTTTTTACTTTATATCAGAATTCACACTCTTTACCCCTATGCCCTTCTTTTCCCTTTTTTTAAACAGCGACCTTGAAAACCTTGAAAACCTGGAATATTCTCCTTGAATTTTTTTAAACCTTGAAATTTTGATTTTTTTTTTGCTTTTAAAACAGTTCTTTTGTTGAAATGCGAAGAATAATTTAAATCTTTTAGTCTATTATGAAAGAAGCATCTCGTAGACGGTATCAATTTCTTTATAGATTGCAATGAACAGACTTTAATATTGTTTAAAATAATAATTAATATTTATTAAAATTCTACAAGTTTTTAACTTCTCCGCTAATATAGAATGTTACATGTATAATAAAGAATTAATTATTATTAATTAATTATTAATCAAGAAAGAAAAAAAATGTCACCCAAACTGTTGAATTTTCAAGTCAAAAAGAGGAATTTTCTGCAAAACAGTTGAATTTTCAACCAAATAGTTGAATTTTCTCATAAAAAATTTGAACTCTCAACTCTATTTACATTTTCAAACTAAAAGATGAATTTTCAATTAAAATTATGAATCTTCAAAAAAAAGGAATTTTCAACAATGAAGTTCAACTTCCAGTCAATTGAATGAATTTTGGACCTCGCTAGCGACCTGGTGAAAAAATATAAAGATATGTTACAAGTATCAAATTACTCGTCATTAAAAACCAAAGTGAGCATCGCTTTTTGATTTTAAAAATTTTAAAAAATTATCCCTATTTAGGGGTTGAGAAGACTAAAAAAAAATTAAAAAATAGGAAATACCACTAATTATAAAATCATTTTTCAATATATTTTTTCATAAAATAAACCTTACAAAAGTAAAATCACGTATTTTGTCGATTAATCAAGAATCAAGAAAAAATGATTTCATAATTAGTGGTATTTCCTATTTTTTAATTTTTTTGGGGTCTTCTCAACCCCTAAATAGGGGTAATTTTTTGAAATTAAAAAAAAACAAAAAGCGATGCTCACTTTGGTTTTAAATGACGAGTAATTCGATACCTGTAACATATTTTTATATTTTTTCACCAGGTCGCTAGGGAGGTCCAAAAAATAGGCGAACTTTGGCGTCACTCTTTCAAATACAGGGTGAATCTGCAACCAAAAAAAAATAATTTTTAACAAATAGTTAGTTTTCAACCAAATTGTGGAATTTTCAAGCAAAAGACGAATTTTGTTACCAAAATGATTGAATTTCCAACCCAAAAATATGAATTTTCAACCTAAAAAGGCGAATTTTCAACAAAATAGTTGAATTTTCTCATACGAAATTTGAACTTTCAACTCTACTTACATTTTCAAACTAAGAGATGAATTTTCAATTAAAATTGTGAATCTTCAATAAAAAAAAGGAATTTTTAACAAAAAGTTAGTTTTCAACCAAATTGTGGAATTTTCAAGCAAAAGACGAATTTTGTTACCAAAATTATTGAATTTCCAACCTAAAAATATGAATTTCCCTCACAAAAGTGAACTTTTAGCCAAATAGTTGAATTTTCAAGCCAAAAAGACAAATTTTCTACAAAATAGTTGAATTTTCAGCAAAAAAGTTGAATTTTAACCAAATAGTTGAATTTTCTACTAAAATAGTTGAATTGTCAACCAAGTAGGTCACATGTCAACCAAATATTTCAATTTTCTACCAAAATAGTTCAATTTACAACCCAAAAAGACGACCTTTTAACAAACTTGTTGAACTTTCAACAAAATAATTAAATTTTCAAACAAATAAATGAAATATGTGGCCAAAAATATAATTGTAGGCTTTTAAATCCGCAAAGATCAATTTTAAAAAAAAAAGTTAATTTTCAACCAGACAGTTGAATTTTCCATAAAAAAAAAGAATTTTCAGCATAAAAGTTACTTTCTAAGCAAATAGATGAACTTTCTACCAAAATAGTTAAATTTTCAAGCACAGAAAGAACGAATTTTCTACAAAATAGTTGAATTTTCAAACAAATAGGTCAAATGTCAACCAAATATTTAAATTTTCTACCAAAATAGTTGAATTTTCAACCCAAAAAGACGATCTATTCAGAGAAAATTGAATGTTCAACCAGAAAGGATGACCTTTTAATAAAATTGTTGAATTTTTAACAAAATAAATAAATTTTGAAACAAATAATTTAAATTTGTAAACTTTTATATCCGAAAAGATCAAGTTTAAAATTTTTAAAACAAAAAAGATTAAAATTCAAACAAAAGCAGTTGAAGTTTCAAGCAAATATCTGAATTTTTCAGTCTCTTCAATCTTTTAAATATTTTTTAACCTTTTGAAATCTGGTGTACGGCTACGGCTCATTCTAATTCTAAAACTGAATTAACATCGGAATTTTCAAACTAATAATTTTTATAATTTGTAAGTTGAATATCACAAAAAAATGTATACATTTGATTGAGAAAACATCTTTTTTGTTGAAAATTGATCATTTCGGATTTGGTATTTGGTTGAACATTTTACTATTTTGTAGAAAATTGTTTTTTTTTTTTTGCTTGAAAATTCGACTCTTTTGGTAGAAAGTTCAGCTATTTTATTGTAAATTTGATTTCTAATTTTAGTTGAAAATTCATCTGTTGGGTCGAAAATGTAAATATTTTTTTCTTAATTCTTCTTCTTGTGTTGAAAATACAACCACTTGGCTGAAAGTTGAACTTCTTTGTAAAAAATTCATTTTTTTTAAGATTCATCATTTTAGTTAAAAATTCATATCTTTTTTTGAAAATGTAACTATTATGTTGAAAATTCGTCTTTTTGGATTGAAAATTTAACAATTTTGGTAGAAATTTAAATTTTTTTGGTTAAAATGCACCTGTTGGGTGGAAAATTATCTGCTTTTTGAGGATTCAACCATTTTATTGTAAATTCGATTTATAATTTTAGTTGAAAATTAATCTGTTTCGTCAAAAATGTTTCTATTTTTTTTAATTCGTCTTTTTGGGTTGAAAATTCAGTCACTTGACTGAAAGTTGAACTTCTTTGTTGAAAATTCCTTTTTTTTTATTGAAGATTCATAATTTTAGTTGAAAATGCACCTCTTTGTTTAAAAATGTAACTATAATTGGTTCAATAAACTATATTGGTTAAAAATTCAACTATTTCGTTGAAAATTCGTATTTTTGGGTTGAAAATGCAACTATTCGGTTGTAATTTACTTTTTTGTTAAATATTCATAATTTCGTGTTGAAAATTCAACTATTTTTGCATAAAATTCGTTCTTTTTTTGCTTGAAAATTCAACTATTTTGGTAGAAAGTTCAACTATTTGGTTAGAAAGTAACTTTTTTTGCTGAAAATTCATATTTTTTTGTAGAAAATTCGTTTTTTCTGGTGAAACATTAAACTACAATGGTTGAAAATTCAACTATTTCGTTGAAAATTCGTCTTTTTGGGTTGAAAATTCAACTGGTTGGTTGAAATTAACTTTTTTTTTAAAGTTTCATTATTTTGTCAAAAAGTCATATTTTTTGGTAGAAAAGTCATTTTCCTGGATCGAAAATTATCATTTTTGTTGAAAAACTGTTTCATTTCTATTTCAAAATTGACCTTTCTTAGTTAAAAATTCAACTATTTCGTTGAAAATTCGCCTTTTTGGGTTGAAATTCAACTATTTGGTTAAAAATTAACTTTTTTGTTAAAAATTAATATTTTCAGGTTGAAAATTCAATTGTTTTACAAAAATTCGTTCTTTCTTTGGTTGAAAATTCATATTTTTTTGTAACAAATTCGTTTTTTCTGGTGAAGCATTAAACTATAATGGTTGAAAATTCAACTATTTGATTGTCAATTAACTTTATTGTTGAAAATTTATATTTTTGGTTTAAAACTTCAATTGTTTTTTAGAAAATTCGTTTTTTCGGATTAACCATTAAACTAGGTTGGGTAAAAATTCAACTATTTGGTTGAAAATTAACTTTTTTGTTAAAAATTAATATTTTCAGATTGAAAATTCAATTGTTTTTTTTAGAAAATTCATGTCTTTGGATTGAAAATTCAACTTTTTGGGCTGAAAATGGAACTGTTCGGTTGCAAATAAACTTTTTTGTTGAATATTCAACTATTTTTGTAGAAAATTCGTCTTTTTTATGTGAAAATTTCACAATTTGGATGCAAATCAACCTGTTTCGAGAGCATTTGGGTCTCTGAAGTGAAGATCTTGACAATTTTTTGCTTTTAGGGAAATTCAACATTACTATTTAAGAGGTCTTCGATGATATCTACAAGCTGCAGTAATAACGACGCTGGTGAAGATTATGACTACGTTAATTTGGACTCAAAAGAGGTGGTGGCAAAGCAAAGGGAAGAACTGAGAGCAGCTTTACCTCATGAACTTCGCAGTAGCTATGATCTTCTTGTGACAGAGGCAGATCATGCTGCAATTCAAATGCCACATGTTACAATTTCGCCAATGGATCCCAACGATAAACAGGTTTTGGCTTTTTATGCAGCTCAAGTGATCACTCACGGATCTCATCTCACCCATGCAATTGATGCTTTTCTGCAAACAGTTGAGCACAATCAACCTCCAAAGGTATGAGTTTCAAATTTTTAGAAATTAAATTCAGAATAAATCAAAATTGAAAATCCTCTTTAAAACTACGAAATTCTTGGATGTTAAAGAAAAAATAAGAATATAAGGATAAAATTCAGACAAATAATTCAAAAATTCTGACAAAATAATTCTGATAATATTAGGTCTAATAATTATAAAAATTATAGAAATAACAAATAATATTAAAATCATAATAAAATATTTTTTTTTAAATCTATTATTATATATTCTTTTCATTCGTAAATGTTTCCATTTAAATTTAAAGAAAAAATGAAAGAAGAGGAAAGAGATTTATGGAAATGCTTTTTACACTAAAACACGTAAAGCGTCACGCATTTGGTTTTAGTTTTCAGTCAGATCTCATTGGGAGATTATCCCAAGCAAATAATATCCTAAGCAAAATTTCCAAAATTAATAATATTTAAATTACCAAAATTACTATTTACTTTCTCGATGGAAATTTAATACTTAGTTGAAAGTTGATTTACTTTGTTAAGAATTAATTTTTCTTTTATTGAAAATTTATCATTTTAGTTGACAATTCAATTATTTGATTGAAAATAAACTTTTTTGTTTAAAATCTATGTTTTCGGGTTGAAAATTCAACTGTTTTATAGAAAATTCGTCTTTTTGGTTTGAAAAATCAACAATTTGGTTAAAAATGTTTACTTTCTTGACTAAAACATCTTTCTAGTTGAAAATTCAATTCATGTTGAAAAGTCGTATTTTTTGGTTGAATTCAAGTGATTTTGATTAAAAATTAATTTTGTTGTTTAAATATCAATTACTACATTTTTCGTTCAGAACTCATCTTTTTAGGAAAATTAATTTTTTTTTACTGAAATTTGAACTATTCCAGATGAATATTCCATCATTTTAGATAAAAATTCATCTCTTTGGTTGAATATTAATTTTTTAAATTGAAAATTCGTTTTTTTTGGAAGAAATTAATCTTCTCGGTTGAAATTTCATCTTTTTCGTCGAAAATGTATCTTTAATTGAAAATTCGTATTTTTCGGTAGAAATTAATTTTCTTCGTTGCAAATTCATCTTTTTGGTTGAAAATTCAACTATTCCAGTCAAAGATTCATCATTTTAGCTGAAAATTCATCTTTTTGGTTGTAAATAAAATTACTTGGTTGAACATAAAACTACTTGGTTGAAATGTTGAACTCTTGTTAAATTTTCATCTTATTGGTTTAAAATTCATCTATTTTGTTGAAAAATGGTCTTTCATGGTAGAAAATTAATCACCTTTTTTGTAAATTCATCTTCTTGGTTGAAAAATCAAGTATTCCAGTTAAATATTCATCATTTTAGATGAAAATTCATCTCTGGTTGAAAATAAAACTACTTAATTGAAAGTTAAACTCTTTTGTTAAAAATTCATCTTTTTGGTTTGAAATTCATCTATTTCAGGTGAAAATTCGTCATTTTAGTTGCAAATTCATCACTTTGGTTGAAAATTTGTTGTTTTCTTTTTTGCGGGAGGGGGGGGGGGTAGGTTTTTAACTGAAAATTGAACTATTCAGTTTTTGGTTAAAATATATCTTTTTTAGCTGGAAATACAACTATTTCGTTAAAAATTCATGTATCTTGTTGAGAAATCGTTTTTTTTTTGTTGAATTCAACTATTTTTTATTAAAAATTAAAGGCTTTTTTGGTTAAAATATCAACTACTATATTTTTCGTTCAAAATGCATCTTTTTGGAATAAAAATTTAATAACTTGGTTGAAAGTCAAACTCTTTTGTCAAAAATTATTATTTTTTTTTAAGATTCATCATTTTAATTGAAAATTGATCTCTGGTTGAAAAATGAGCATCTTGTTTAAGATTTTTTTTTTTTTTTAATTAATTTTTTAAACTGAAAATGTAACTATTCCAGTTGAATATTCCGCCATTTTAGTTAAAAATCCATCTCTTTAGTTGAAGTTTTTTTTTTTAACGAAAAATGTAACTATTCAATTTTCAATTAACAAGTTATCTTTTTCAGTTGAAAATTTGTATTTTTTTGGTAAAAATTAATCTGCTTGATTCAATAATAATTTTTTAAACTGATAATGAACTATTCAATTATTGGTGGCCAATTGATCTTATTTAGTGAAAAAATCATGTATTTTGTTGAGAAATCTTCTTTTTTGGTTGAATTCAAATGTTTTTTATTAAAAATTAAAATCTTTTTTTGGTGGAAAAATCAACTACTACATTTTTCGTTCAGGATTCATCTTTTTTGGAATAAGATTTTAATTACTTGGTTGAAAGTTAAACTTTTTTGTTAAAAATTAATTTTTTTGGTTAAAGATTCATTATTTTAATTGAAAATTCATCTATTTGGTTGAAAAATTATGTTTTTTAGTTGAAAATTCGTCGCTAGTAGGTAGAAATTAATCTTCTTTGTTGAAAATTGAACTATTTGGTCGAAAATTCATCTTTTTTGTTTTTAAATTCAACTACTCCACTTGAAGATTCATAATTTTAGTTGGAAATTCATGACTTTGTTTGAAAATGTAAACAATTTTTTGAAAATTAGTTTTTTTCTAAACTGAAAATGTAATTATTCCAATTGAATGTTCCATTATTTTAGTTGCAAATTCATGCCTTTGATTGAAGATTAATTTTTTAACTGAAAATTTAACTATTCCGTTTTTGGTTAGAAATTGATAATTTCTTAGTTTAAAATTCATGTATTTTGTTGAAAATTCGTGTTTGGTAGAAAAAAATTATCTTCTTGGTTAAAATTCATTTTCTTGGTTGAAAATTCAACTATTCCAGTTAAAAATTCATCATTTTAGCGGAAAATTCGTCTTTTTGGTTTAAGATTGAACTATTCCAGTCGAAGGTTAATCATTTTAGTTGAAAATTCATCACTTTGGTTGAAAATGTTTTTTTTTGTGTGTAAAAAATTAATTTTTGTAACTGTAAATTTAACTATTCCATTGTTGGTTGAAAACTGATCTTTTTTTAGTGCAAAATTCAACTATTTGGTTGATAATTGATCTTTTTTAGTTAAAACTTCAACTATTTCATTGAGAATTCATGTATTTTGTTGAAAAATCGTCTTTTTTGGCAGAAAAAAAAACTAAAAGAAAAACATTATTTATAATAAACTCGCGAAAATATTGTCCTGAATTATTTTGCAAAATTGAGTACGGCCGGCCTTACAAATATCATCAACTTCTTTTAATTTCCAAAAATTTCGTAGTAGGGTATAAATTTAGCAATATATTCAATTCCACTCTTTATACATTATGGCAATAACAATTTACTACCATATTTTTTTCTCTAGGTTTTTCTGGCACACGGCAAATTCGTTGTACTGAGCGCGCACAGGCTAGTTCACATCGGCGATACTGTACATAGAAATGTTTCGCGAAATGACATTAGAACTCGGATTCTTCAATGCGCTAATGCTCTGAATGAAGCTCTTGCACAAACCGTTTCTAAAACAAAGCAAGCTGCACAATTCTTCCCCAGCGTTACAGCAGTGCAAGAAATGGTGGACAGCGTTGTGGACGTTTCGCATACGGCCAAAGATTTAAAAGTTGTTTTGATTCACGCGGCCCAACAGCCTTAAAAAGTATGTATTATTAATTTAGCCCTCCTGCAGGTAGCTGAAATAAAGAGAAGTAGCAGTCACACAAATATTATGTAAATATATCGTTTATAT